>PVIU01005655.1:0-80778 GCA_004026605.1 Ondatra zibethicus | reverse complement strand
TTCTGGGCCATCCTCTAGGGCACACTCTGACTCTCTCAGGCAGGTGGTCCAACTACGAAGCATTTGAGTGTGGTTTGTGAGCACGCTGATGCAGCTTGCTTGCTGGCAGGGACCTTGAAACACCACAGAGTGGTGGCAATAAACATGGCTCCGGCCGGTACCTCAGCCATGAGCCTGGAATCTCACAAAGTTAAGGAATGGGCTGGATCCAGCCGTCAAACCATGGTTTTAATCCTACCCATATTGCTTAGCAAATTAAAGACTCACTCATGTGGTCAGAAAAAGAGAGATATACAGTAAAGAGAGATTCAAAGATGAAGAAAACCTCTAAATGGTTTACAGTGTGTTAAAAATATATGCAGGCTTAAAATAAAGGTTAAAGTCCTTAAAATAAAAAAGAAAGAGAGTAGTTGTGTGTGGTGGTACACACCTTTAATCCCAACGCTTGAGAGGCAGAGGCAGAGAGACTTCTGCAAGTTCAAGGTGTGGTGGCACATGCCTTTAATCCCAATACCTGGGAGGTAGAGGCAGACAGATCTCTGTGAGTTCAAGGTGTGGTAGCACACACCTTTAATCCCAGCACTTGGTAGGCAGAGGCAGATGGATCTCTGTGAGCTCAAAGACAGCCTGGTCTTCAGAGGGAGTTTCAGGACAGCCAAAGATATACAGAGAACCTGTCTCAAAAAGTAAAAATAAAAGAAATAGAGGTTAAAGTAAAGCCACATAAAGATGGAAAATACACAGAGAATCTGGATACTGTATGTTATTATGCTCTCTTTGAATTGTTTGAATGCTAAGGAAGGAGCAACAGCTGCTAAAAGCTATTTGTTTATAAATGCTGCTGAATTAATCCAGGATAGGTATTTTGAAAATACCTTGACTTCAAAATTGAAGTCAAGAGGTATGTTACTTTGGAGAAGAGATTTTGCTTTTGTTTCCACAGGAAATGAGAAGCTGTGGATTCATTCTGAGTTAAGAAAAATCAGGTTTGATCAAGGAAGACCACCTGAGAAATCTCCGGTAGGAACAGATGGCCTGGATGTCTGAGTTCTACATCCAGAACAGATTCAAGACTGCTGCTTGAGATGATCAAAACTCACAATATATTCCAGTCAAGACTTGATCATAATTCTAAATTTTCTTTAGGTCCCCATAAGATTATCAGCACCCCTAACCAGCTGGAAGTAGCCTGGAAAACTACACCCACATTCCCAAAAAAGGTACTATGGATGGTCTTGTTTTCTTAAAAAAAAAAGGGGGGGAGGGAATAGTGCGGTACAATTCTGTATTCTGTCAATTATGTTTTAAATAAATGCTGATTGGCCAGTAGCCAGGCAGGAAGTATAGGAGGGAAAACCAGACAGGAAGTAGAGGCGGGACAATGAGAACAGGAGTATTCTGAGAAGGAAGCTCTCTCCCCAGTCCTGCCCAGACCACGGAAGAAGCAAGATGTGACCTGCCCCACTGAAAAAGGTACCAAGCCATGTGGCTAACATATACTAGAATAATGGGCTAATATAAGCTATATGAGCTAATATGAAGCCTGAGCTAATGGGCCAATCGGTTTTATAATTTATGGAGACCTCTGTGTGATTCTTTGGGACCTAACAACTGTGGGAACTGGGCAGGACAGAAACACCAACAAGCAGGCCCCCCATGTTACATATGCCACCACTGTCCAACTCACTAGTGTATTTTTAAAACAGTAGCAACCTTGGGCTAATTTCCACAGAGACTATAAAAAGAAGAAATATTTTCTAACTCAAGCTAATTCTTCCATCAAAGTCTAAAAAGGATATTTAAAAATATGAAAATTTCTAAGAAATATTTTTCTATGAAAAAGAGGTACAAAACAACCATTAAATAAGAATTTATGAGTTTATCATCCACTTTTTAAAACTCAATGTATAAAACACCATGTATAAGCTTAAGATTTTTATAGAAAACACATCTTTACATTTCATTTATTTATTATTCTTTCACACATTACATCCCAACCACAGTCCCCCCACTTCATTCCTCCCAGCTCCCTACCCCCACCCAGATCTGCTTCTCCTTCATTTCCTTTCAGAAAAGAGTAGCCTCCCCAGGGATATCAACCAAACAAGGAATAACAAGATACAGTAAGACTAGGTATAAATCCTCATATCAAGGCTGGACAAAGCAACCCAGTGGCGCTAGCAAATGAGTCAAAGATACCTCCACTGCCACTGTTAGGAGTCTCAAAAGAACACCAAGGTCACAATCATAACATATATGCAGAGGACCTAGGTCAAACCTATATAGGTAGAAATCCCATTAATCTCTATAATTAATATAAAGATACTTATCAATGTGTTTGGAAGCAAAACTGATTAGGGAGGACTAGCAGTCTGACTACTAATCAGAAAACTTGTATTTACTTAATGCACCATGTTGTTAGTAATAAGAAAGAGAGTTTTAACAATTCAAGTAAATTTAGGAGAGATTCATACATATATACTATTTATGTTTACAACCACACCATTGCAAATTTCCAAATGAGTGGAAGATAGGGAGAAAACTGTAAAGCTTTTTTAACAGTGGACAGAGGAGAGAAAAATAGAAGGAAGGAAGGAAGGAAGGAAGGAAGGAAGGAAGGAAGGAAGGAAGGAAGAAGGCAGAGGAGAGAGGGAACTGAGTGAACAAATGAATAAGCGTAAAAATTAAGGGAGAAGCCTCTGAAACAGTGTGGCTTTCTAGATCATACCTCCTACAGAATTATACTCTACACACAACAAAAAAGGATGGAAACACATATCATGATGCAACTGTAATCTATTCACATTAAATTTCAGAGAAACAACCCAAGGGTAATAAGGACTAACAAATAACAAGGAACTCACACACGCTAGCGATTACAGCAGAATTAGATACAAGAAAGACAGACAAATAAATCTCTAAAAGCACTATATAAAGTGAATAAAACAGAGACCTTCAAAACAGGGCAACCCTCAAAGAAGCAAATGCAGTGAAATAAAAGTATTTAGTAACTGCTAAATAAGCTTAATTTGTTATTATTCCCATACTGAAGTATCTATCTTGATTTGTAGTCCCTCAAAGCCACAAGATGCTTCAAGAATCCACAGGCAATGGTTGCTTTGAGATATGATCTCTGGTAAGGAAATCACAAGTGGCTTAGAGGAGGAATTAATCAATAAAATGTGCATGAGCTCCCTAGTTTTGGTAGGTAGGTAGGTAGACACAAACTGGCTTCGACCAGAAGAGGAAGCCTCAACCATCTTCCTCAGATTAGCCTGTGGGCATGACTGTGGGGCATCTTCTTGATTATTGATTGGTGTAGGAATGCCCAGCGCAGTGTGGGTAATACCATCTCTGGGCTAGTCGGCCTGAGTTATATAAGAAACCAAGTTAACCAGCCAGAAAAAAAAGCCAGTAAGCAGTTTCCCCCATGGTCCCTGCCTCTGTTCCTGCCAGGACTTCTCTCAGTGATGGAATATGATCAGGAAACCTTTCCTCCTGGAGTTGCTTTTGGTCAGTGTTTTATCTCAGCAGTAGAAAGCAAACAGAGTGCATTATGAAGTGTATTCCTTTGATGGGTAATTCTACTAGTGAACATGTCTCCTGGTTACTCTAACTGTAGGTGAGGAAAATGAGTTGCTTGTTTATCTGTTTCCTACTCATTGCTGATTGAAACATTTCCTAGGGAAAATTTCTGAAAGTCCTGCACAGACTTTCAAGACACAAAGTCATTGATGTTTGCAGGAGACAGCTGGAGATAAATAACAAAGAGATACAGCTAGATCAGTAAGAACACCAGCTACAGGGCTTCTAATAGAAAAGATTATTTCTTTTTCTCCCTTTCTAAACTATTCTACCCCGTTTCCTTCTAAACATTAACTCCTACTTGTAGCACCAATAATAAAAACCCAGAGACAGATATTGGGGTTCAACCTGAAGATCAGAAAAGCAAAGTAGTCAAGCCAATAGAGAGCTCTTACCTCTACAAAATCTTCAGACTGAAAGAGAGCGAGTTCCTGTCTGATTCCACCTTATATTCCTCTCTAGTAATGGGATTAAAGGCATGTACCACCACCAACCGGCCTCTATGGCTAACCAGTGTGGCTGCTGGGATTAAAGGTGTGTACAACCACTGCCTGGCCTGTATAACTGACTAGCATGGCTATTTTGCATTCTGATCTTTAGGCAAACTTAAATTTATTAAAATACAAATGAAATATCACTACACCTACTCCATCTCTAACCTTAATATCCCACTAATCTAACTTTTCTGGCCTCCTGAATAAGGAGTAGATAATAGGTCATTATTATATTACTTGTTTTTAAATTTGTATGAGTGTATGTATGGTATATGTATGCTTACGTTTATGTTTGTGTATCTGTGTATGAACACACATGTGGCAGCTACAGGCCAAAGTTAAGTATCTTCCTTTATTGCTCTACCTTGCATTTGACACAAGGTTTCTCACTGAATCCAGATCTCACCAAGTGGCTGGTCTATCTGGCTAGGAACTATAAGTATCTACCTGTCTCAAACACCATGCCTGTTATTTTATGAGTGCTGAGGATCCAAACTCAGGTCCTCAGGGTTGCTTGACAGGCACTGTAGCAAATAAGCCCTCTCCCCAACCCTAGTATGACCTTTTAATGCTACCTTCATGATCGTGTCTCAAACGTCTGTTCAGGTGACTACAGAAATAAGGGTAATTTGTGATGGCTCCAAAGCTACAGAGAAACACTGTCTCAAAATAAACAAAAATAAATGGATAGAGAGATGATAGATAGAAAAAAAAATAAATTAAAGGACCAAAACTATTTTAATGCTTATCTACAGTTAGTGTTGAAACTAAAAAAAAAAAGGAACACAGATGTATAAAATTCCAAACGACTGTCCACCCAAATTTAAATAATTGACTATGGTGGCTAATACTGACTGTCAACTTAATTAGGTTCAAAGATACACCTAAAAGAGCAGGATGAAACACCTGTGGGATATGGCTAGGAAGTATTTCCAGAGACAATTAGATCACAGTTGCTCTGACCTAACTTATGACTTAACCCACTGGTAGATTCAGCTTTTGAATAGAAGATTATCAAGTAAAACTATGGAAGAAAGCCTAGTTATAGGAAGAAGGCCACTGGGGTGTGCCTTGGGAGGATAAATCTGGGCTTTGAATCCTCCCTGTTACTCCTCTTTGCTTCCTGGCTGCTGTGAGGTGAACTTCCCTCTGCCATGCCCTTTTCTGATGTGGGAGCTCCTTCTGTGTGCTGTGATTACCATTAATGAACAAAGAAACTGCTTTGGACCTATAGCAGGGCAGAACGTAGGTAGGTGGGGAAAACTAAACTGAACGCTGGGAGAAAGAAGGTCGGAGTCAGAGAGAAGCCATGTAGCCCGCTGGAGACAGACATGCTGAAACTTTAGCCAGTAAGCCACAGCCACATGGTGATACACAGATTAATAGAAATGGGTTAAATTAATATGTAAGAGTTAGCAATAAGAAGGTAGAGCTAATGGGCCAAGCAGTGATTTAATTAATACAGTTTCTGTGTGATTATTTCAAGGTGAAGCAGCTGGGAACAAACTAGCAGCCTCCTTAGTACACTTCTCCATGGTGTTTCTGCCTTGCCAGGGACCGTGACTGAAACTTCAGAAACTGAGCCAGAATCAATCTCGCCTGCCTACTCTGTGGAGGTATCCGTCACAGCAGCAATATCCCAACCAACATGCTGTCTTTTCTAGAACTCTACATCTAAAATCAAGAGAAAACATTACTCTTTTTAAGTACAAAAGGCACAATTATCAGATTGTAAGCAAAAGAAAAAAATTTCAACTAATTTTAAAGACAATACCAGTTGACATACTAATGTGGATGGAAGATATTTCACAAGACCCCACCAAAAGAGGGAGAAGTCAGTCTTCTCAAGGGACAAACCCGATAGGTTATCCAATCCCAGTGGTCAGCCCTACACACTACACACATACTCCTGAGTGGTACTAAACAGATCCAGTAGATTCCACATGCTCCTGCGAGTGCATTCGCACGTGTGCGTGTGTGTGTGTGTGTGTGTGTGTGTGTGTGTGTGTGTGTGTGTGTGTACATAGACATAACAATACAAATTTTTTAAAGAGGTGATGGATTTGAGAGTGAAGGAAGGGGAACACAGGAAGAGCTGGAAGAGGGAGTGTAGGAGCCAGCTCCTACAAGGTCAGCTAGGTTGGGCACCACCTGTAGGAGCCAGCTTCTACACCGTCAGCTAGGGTTCCTGGATATGGGATCCTCAAGGCCAAAAAGAAAAGTCAAAAGAAACAGAAGACAGGATAGAATCAGGAGGACTGTCTGGTCATGCTCGAGCAGCTAAACAGCCCAGAGTTTATTTCAGAACTTGTTAATGTACAAAAGCAGAACAAAGCACAGCACAGACAATCAGTCAGTTTCTAACCACAAGATTCCTGTCCTTGAGTGAGCAGCCTCCTCTCCAACACATGCTTGCTGCTCGGAAGCAGCCTCACTTTCTATCTTGATGTTCCTGAAGTTTGTTGTCAGCAGTATACTCTCTACTAGATAGAGTATTCTTTTCTCATGGGCTAAATCAGAAGTTTTTCACAGCCCTCAAGGTTAAAGGAAAAAAGTGAAGCAGGCAAGCTTGAACTCAAATGACTTCGTTAGGTCAGAAATGACTCCAGATGGAAACTGAGTCACACGTGGGCTCCCACAGGGAAGGGAGAATGGGAAGGATGTAATTACAATACTTATGCATGAAAGATTCAAATAAATTAATTTTAAAAACCAAAATAATATAAAGAATTCTTTTAAAATACTGGCTATAATATTTATGATACTACTAAATATCTGAAAATTAAAATTAATTCTAGGCACTATTAATAAAATTATATTTATAAAATATAAAAGCCATAAATAAAAATTTTAAATATTTTAACTAAATGACAAGAATACTAAAATGTTTGTAATGCAACTCAAGTGGTACTTAAATGAAAATTCAAAGATGTTCATACTAGAAAATAAAAATCTAAAGTAACTGACATAAGATTCAAAACTGGGGAGTGGGAGGGTAGAATAAATTCAAAATGAAAGCAGTAAATGACAATCCTGAGGGGAAAGCCAATATAAAAGAAAACAAAAGTAATAGAAATAAAACCATCAAAAGCCAGCTCTTTGAATATATAAGCAAAATCAGAAAATGGATGGCTAGAATAATCAAGAAAATAAATAAATGCTATCATAAATGAAAGAGGAATCATCACTACAGACATTAAAATAATAAGGGGAATACTAATAACTATATGCTTAAGCTTGGTGACTAGGATGAAAAACACATTCCTTGACAGACACAACTTGCCAGAATTTATGCAACAAAACAGACATCCTTTAACTGTGGGAACTATGTGAAGAGGGTAAATCAGTAACTTAACAGACTTTCAAAAGCTTACTGGTGAATTTTCTCAGCATTTGAGAACAAAACTACAGCAATTCTGTTCCCTTTAGAGGATTAAGCAGAAGGAATATTTCCTAGCTCATCTCATGAAGCCAGGATAACCCTAACAGTAAACTTGGCGTGGCAAAGAAGTATTAGAGAACTACAAAACAGCATCTTTATGAAGGCATATGCAAAAGAAAACCTCTAAATTTTATCAAATTTAATACAGAAATGTATAAAAACATTCACAACAACCGAAGTAAATGTATCCCAGCTAGGTATGTATCATCTGAAGATAAATTACAGGCTAAAAATAATCTATGACATGGTCATAGCAATAGATGCAGGAAAGGCACTTGACAAATTCAACTCCCAACTTGTAACAAAAGTTCTCAGTGAACTAGAAATCAAGAGCAATTTCCTCAACATGCAAAAAGAGTATCTACAGAAAATCCTATAGATAGCATCATACTTAGTGAAAAACTACAAGTTTTCTCACTAAGATCAAAAACAGTGCAAAGGCATGCTCTCTAACTAATATCATTATGAAAACTCTAATTAATGCAATAAAACAAGAAAAGGAAATAAAAGATATGCCGCTTACAAAAGAAGAAACGAATTGCCTTCATTTCTTCATATGTCTGCCTCTGTCGGAAATACAAAGGAACAGAAAAAACAAAAACAAAAAATACAACAAAACAAACAAAAGCCCTGCTGTAGCTAATAAAAAAATAATAACATGGTTACATGATACAACATTAGTAGTGATAAGTCAACTGTTTTGCTATATACCAGAAGCAGACTAGAATATGAACAATGAAATATGAAGGTATAAATCTAATAAAAATACATACAAGACCTAACTGAGGAAAACTGCAAAATTCTGATGAAAGAAATAAAATAATTAATATTTCATAGATAGACAGAAAGACTCAATATTATTATGATGTCACTCTTAATTAATCCACGTATCAATAAATACCCTAGTAGGTTATTTCTGGGATTCTAGCAAAAGTTTATGAGAGAGATAACACCTATCATAGATAAGACAATGTGAAAATAGAAATGGAAATATCTTACTTTAAGAGTAGCTATAAGGCTAAAGTAATCAAGCCGGTGTTGAAGAAACAAGAGACAGATCACCAGCAGAACAAAGAGCAGGGGAACCCACAACAGACCCACATCATTATAGTCAAAAGGCATTTAGCAAAGAGCAAAGCAAAGCAATAAAAAAAGGATGATATAACAACCCAGTAAAGACACCAAGTAAAGGGGACTCTAAATACAGATCTTACATCCTTTACAAAAATTAATTCAAAATGGAAAATAGACCTTGAATGCAAAACGCAAAACAATACAGCGTTTAGAAGATGTAATAGGAGAAAACCCACATGGCACTGGGTAGGGCATCAGTTTTTTAAATAAAATGCTAAAGCATAAACCAGGAAAATAATAATTGATAGAACTTTATTAAACTCAAAAATGCCTCCTCCCCATACACAATGAGAAGGAAAAGATACTAACTAAAAAACATATCTGACAGAAGACTGTTATCCAGGCTATTCAAGAACTCTCAAATCCAACAATACCAAAACAATCATCTTGGGAGGAAATGAGGAAACATCCTTGACACTTCCTCAAAACAGATACAAAATTAAAAAATACACACCTGAAAAGATGCTCTACAACAGGTGTTATCAGGCAATACAGATTAAAAGAACAATGAGATCCATCAATCAGAATGTTCAAAATCCAGAACGCTAACATGTCAGCAAGGACACAGAGCAATACCAACTACGAAAAGCTTCATTTCACACACATGAAATATACAGCCACTTGGGGAGAAATTCGGCAGTTTCCTACAAAACTGAACATACCCTGACCATATATCCAACAATTAAAGATTGTGGAATGTTATTTACCCAAAGAAGCTGAGAATTTATATCCACACAAAAACCTGCACATGATGTTTATAGGAGTTTAATTCAAAATTGTCAAAACTTAGGAACCGCCAAGATTCCCTTCCAGAGAACAAACTATGACACCTCCAGATGACAGATATTATTAAGTATTAAAAGAAACACGCTATCAGGCCATTAAAGAGAGGAAGCATACCATTAAGTGCCTCTGATGGAGTCTATCAAATATTTAAGAACATCATGCCTATGCAATTTTTAATATAGGATAATTATTATCTAACTCATTTTATGAGGATAAGGATAATACTAAAGTCTGAGAGACACCCAGCAGATCACTTATGTAACAAACATCTGTGCTCTGATGTGTTGACAGTCTTACTTTCCAGAGACAGTCATAAGCCCCAACCAAAGAAAGACTTCTTTGGAGCTCTGACCCTCACCAACTGTAGCTTCATGTATAACAGAAGTATTCTGTGTTTTCTTTCTAAAATGTTTCTCTTTTAAGAACCAGTATCTCTTAAGCTCCTGCTGCTCAGACTAGAGAGAGAGGAAACACAAACTCCCCAGCCGTATCACTGAAAACGATGTTGCACAGAACCATTCCCAACTGTTCTCCTTTCTGGGAACACCAACGGATGCCCCCTCATACTTGCAGAGTATCGTGTTCAAGGCATGGTATTGTCATCAGTATTGCCACCAAAAGACTTCGCATGCCCTGTCAGGTCATCGCCTTCAGGGCATGTGGTGTAGGATGAGACAAATACATTTCACAGGTCCTCCTTTAATATAAAGTGGGTTTCTAGTCTAAACCATCCTGTGCAAAGGAGAACTATTGGGCACTGTAACGATTCTCAAACACGGAGTCAGACTGGATAAACTGCTGTAACAAGTAATGCTTGATTTGTATCACAACCACCAAAAGCCTAACTTTGCAAAAATGGGATACCATCAAAAGAATATACTATTAGCTAAAGTCAAAACCATTAACTACTTCAAGCTAGCAATTTGAGTCAGGCACTGATGTATTTCCTTTGAAAATTCAAATATCTACATATCTATTATGATGCTTTAGAGCATCTCAGTTCCATTTAGGAACATGAATATGTGTGTGTGTGTGTGTGTGTGTGTGTGTGTGTGTGTGTGTGTGTGAGTGAGTGCACGCAGGAACATGTGCACACTCCCTTGTATAGTCCCTGTAAGAGGTTCAGTGGCTTGAAGCAGGTTTCACAACTTGACTCTATTTACTTGTCTGTTACAGCCAAGAGTGAGAAGGTCAGAAGATAGCGCAGGAGTACATCAATTCAGAGGGTCAGGATTCCATTTCAACCCAGTCAGAACATTGAAGGTGGTATGGCAAATGAGGATTCTACCCACCCTAGAACCTTAAAAGTAAACCCATTCTTTGTTTCTTATGACCACTGCGGATGTTCCTATAAAGGTTGCTAAAAAAGGAAAAGAAAGTTCCTTTTACCTTTCATGTCTTTCTTCATCATTCCCATCTATTAATGTCACTCAGCAACAGCCAACTTCATTATACTACCGTTATAATAAATACTTCCCTGAGCCTCTCAAAAGCCCAAGATATCGTACCCAGCAGAACATTCCCATTCATGGAAGCCACATCCCAGGTGGCAACTGAGCATGCAGAGAGGGTCAGCATCAGCAGTGCTCAGCTGACACTTTTAGAATGTGGTTTTCAGTGCAGCCAGAACACAATCACGTTACTCAGATGGCTCCTGGTAGCAACTGGAATGACAGAAAAGGTGATATACACACCAGAACTTACTGTGGAGTGCTCTGTGCTAAGGGGAAGTAATCAAAGTAGCACGGAGCAGAAGCTGAACTGCAATTCAGCCATAGAAAGGCTTCAGCCACTACCTTGGAGAAGCTCAGGTAGAAATGCTCCTTTAAAATTGTCTTCCCTCGAGACAAATGGGCCAGGCACTTACACATCAGCACAGAACAATCATGCCTGGGGAACTCAGCTACCTCCATAACTCTCAATAGCCCCAAAGCTAGAAGAGTATGTGCCTCAATCTGGGAAGGAGAGTGGGTAATCTGGGAGGCTAATTGTAGACCCTGTTGCATCACCACTGAACTATAATACCAAAAGGCACTATCTAATAAATACAGAAAAAATATAACAGAATTGTAAAGGGGAAAAAAACATTTTAAACTTCTATTAAAATTACTGACTTGGGCAAAGACTATCAAAGGACATTAAAACCATTAGGTGAAAGGTCCAGGGTGCTAGTCCTTACTCCCACAGTGATGTGCTCATTGCAAACAGAAAAGCATAAATTACAGGGGAGAGGTCTGGTGGGTACTAGTGTTAGTGCTATTGCAGCAAAGAAAACCAGCAACCTATGACTTCGGCAGCATACAGTACTCAATACTATACTATACTAAAAAGTGTCTACGGAGGATCTAATGAAGTCTTAAGGCCTATTTCTATTTACAGCAAATATAAGATGGAAGACAGAAACATGAACAATAGAAAAGAACCTATCCTAAAAGGAGCTAGATTTATACAGCATTATAAAAAAAGGTATAATGCTAGATCTAGGCTTAATATAAGTAGCCAGGAGATTGGGAATGCCTAAAGCAACTTTCTGAAATGATGAAACTATCTATCCTTGACTGTAATGATGGTTCCAAGAGTCTTGAAATGAATATTTAAAGAAATGAATATTAAATGAATATTTAAATATTTAAATCTTTACTAACCTAACCCCACACAAAAAGAAATCTACACACTTAAGAGTCTGTTGTTGAGAAAAACAGGAAGTGGTTTTGTTGATTTTTTTATACAGAATAGTTTCTAATATGAAAATATTGCTATTAAGTTAACATATTTTCAACTATTAAATTATTATTTTTTAAATTAACATAGTTTTCTTGAGAGCCAAGATTTTTTTTAACCTCTCTTGTGCTAGGAAACTAATGCATTTTACATTTCTACAAATTAATATGCCAACAGAGTAGTATCTTTGCTTTAATGTGTTTATAGAACATACAGGATTCCACAGACATAACAGCTATGTGAAGAAAAGTACTACCTATTCACAAACACAGATACAATACTAATTCAACATACATAGTTCCCTAATCCACTTCTGGAATAATGTCCCTTCTTAGCTCAAAACCATCAGGATTTTCCCAATACTTCTGATTAAAATTTAATTTTTCTTGTCCTTCCAGATACAGTCCTTTTGGCTAATCTCTCCAATCCTAGAATGAATCCCCAACCCTCTCCTTCCTGATACCTACATTCTAGCATTAATGTTAACATTTGAATTATACCGATTCCCAAACTGCCTTCCCCACCTCTACTCAAGAAGTTGAGCAGGCCCAGAGTGCCATCCCTTTGTCATAACAGTTGTTTTCTTGGTGATTTCATTTAACATTTTCCCTAAGTATCTGCCTTTGTAACTTTTGCCCCCCCAAACAGACAATACACTCAAAACTGGGAACTTCAACAGTAAGTCTTAATAAAACAAATGGTTAGTTGTAAGTAATAACCCTCAGCATTTGCAGAGTTGACTTCTTAACCTCTTATAACCCAGATTCCATACACAAAGGGAATGGACCATTTCTATTCTGTTCTGTTTTGAGATGGTATACCATGTACCAGAAGCTAGCTGTGAACTTGTTATGTATCAGAGGCTGGCCTTGAACTCCTGACCCCCTGCCTCTATACTATCCACGTGTTGGGATTGTAAGAATGCACTAGCATGCCAGTCAAATGGCATTTTTAAAAAACGAAAAAGTAATTTACCCAGAAAAGAACACAAATCCTCATTTTGATCGTAATGTTCTCTAATATTTACAGCAGGGGTGCTCTTCTGCCACGGCATGACTCAGTATCCTCACTATTCTTTACATGGCAGTCGATCACTTCCCGCTGGGCATCACTTCCCTTTTTACCACACAATCAACCAAAAGCTTTCAATTTCTGTTTTTCTTTGACCTCCAGTCATATTTCAACCCTGAATCAGTCAACTGTAAGTTTTCCTCATTTATCTTCTAACTAGTAAGGTTTATAATAGGCTGATTGAAATTGTAATCATGATCTCAGTAACAACAACAGCAAATAACATTTAAAAGACATTTAACATGTGTGGGCATAAAGCCTTTAGATTACCCTAAAAAGCTACAAGAAACAGAAAGGGAGCTGCTGTAGTATGCAAACCTGTAATTCCAGCAATCAGAAGGCTGAACCAGGAGGATGGTTTTTATTTGGGGGCTACATAGGGATACTGTTAGGCTTACACAAGATCCCAAAAACCATAAAACAAAACATTCAGACTGGGTCTAATGACACAAGACTATAACTCCAATGATATGGGATTCTCCTTTGTATGTTATTAATATGTTTTATTACCATTGGTTAATAAAGAAGCTGATTCACCTATGGCAGGGCAGAATAGAATGAGGCGGGAAAACCAAACAAAGATATAGAGAGAGAATAGGCGGAGTCAGAGAGACACCGTGTAGCTGCAGAAGGAGAAGGATGCCTGAGGCCACAGCCTCATGGTGATACACAGATTAATTGAAATGGGTTAATTTAAGATGTAAGAGCTAGCTAGAATACACCTAAGCTACTGGCCATTAATTGTAATTAATGTAATTTCTGTGTGATTATTCAGGTTTGGGCAGCTGAGAAACGAACAAGCAGTCTCTGTTTACACTCCAATCACCAGGAGTCAAAGAAGCAAGATTACAAGTTCACAGCCTGGCAAAATCTACAGAGCAGAACATGTTTCAAACACACACAAACAGCCCAAATTAACACATAAAAAGAAGTAAAATTCGAATGTGTACTAAGGCAGTCTACACTCTATAACATTCTACCACAGAAGTGTGACATTTCCCAAACATAAAGTTGTATTACCATTCAGAGGACTGGTGAAACACTGTTTTTCTTGCCTTGCCTGGCCAGTCCCTTTCTCTAAGAAAATGTTATAATTTCAATCATTAACTCAAAAAGCATACATAGGCCGGGTGGTGGTAGCACACGTCTTTAATCCCAGCACTGGGGAGGCAGAGGCAGGCGGATCTCTGTGAGTTTGAGGCCAGCCTGGTCTACAAGAGCTAGTTCCAGGACAGGCTCCAAAGCTACAGAGAAACCCTGTCTCGAAAAACCAAAAAAAAAAAAAAAAAAAAAATACATATTCATCCACTGAATACATAAAAGCTATTATTCCTAAATTCAAAATCACTGATCCCCAAACCAATAGTAACAGGCAAGACTATTGCTTCTCTCCATATCCTCAAATCCTCACTTTCAGCAAAGAAAACAAACCCCTAATATTTAATAACATATAATATGCCAAGTATTTACACATATTTGTCCATCTAATCTACAAAACAGCCCACATTGATATCACCTATGTTTATAAGAAAACTAAGGAATGAAAGTTATGTAGCATTCATGGTTACACAACCAGCAAACAACAGAAGACAATCAGGACTTAAAGCCACTCTAATGTCAGGAGTCCAAACTCTTAGCCACTTTGTCAAAATACCTTCAAAATCCTAGACACTACCTTGGGCTTGAATCTTATACCTAAAACAATCTATAATACTAAATTTGTTCAACATACTCTGATAATTCACTTACATTTTTGTTCCCTGTACTACAAGTTTGTTCTTCTCTTAAGATCTTTCTAATTTCCTCATATGCACTTCTAAATCTCCTTCCTCAAGATAAGTCAACTTAAATGTCAACTCCCAAGGAGAACTTTGCTGACCCTATCACCTAGAGTAGTTCAACTATAAATGCTCAAAGCTCAATCAGGTGAAAATTGCTGCATCTCCTTTATCATTACTTATCACAAGAAATAACCAGTTGTTAGCATCACCCAAGTGCACATTCAAAACCATTAAGGATTCTGTCTTGTACTTACTGCTCTGTCTTCAGTACCTACAACAGTATATACCATGGACACTTATTTACAGAATAGATGCCAAAACATGATGCTACCTCTTCAGACATCAGAAAGCATAGACATGGTACCATCTTCAAGAAATTATCAGTCTGTATATTTAGAAATACTTCCTTTTCTATGGTAAAAGAAAATCAACCCTTAAGTTTTTGAATGGCTAACCTAACATCATAAACCTGCCTCCACTGACTGCTATCAATCATTCTCTCCTTCAGTTCTTTAATACCCTACTCTCTACTTAAGTTCCCATAGTTGCCCATCCCATCTGCCCTCCAATACTTGAGTGACTTTCCTGCATTTCCTCCCAGGTGGCGTAAACACTTTCCATCCCCCCCATCCCACACACCCATCAAGCTTATCCCAGTTATGACTACTTGGCTCCAAAGGTACCAGTGACTGGGAAGGTATTCTCACTTATTCGGTATCTAGCACTTCTGAAAACATTTTTTGTTGTTGTTTGTTTTGTTTTGTTTTTCTTTATTTGGACCTGAGGTGCTACTGCCTGGTCCGTTATTTAGTTTTCTAATCTCTTCTCTGTTTCTTCTATTGTTCCCCTTTTCTCAAACCTTTAACCATGATGCTCTCTAGAATTTCAGCCCTATTCTCATCTATCTCCTCTAACTCAGTGCCATATAAAAAATAACACTAAACCCCAACTCTTCTTCCCTATCATCCTTAATTTTTCAGGTGACTGAATTTAATCCAATTCACAATAAAGAACAGTTACAGGTGAACTATAATACACAATCATATTGTGAACAAGCACTGGAAGGCATTATCAAAATAATGTTGGTTTCCATGAGTATTTCTTGAGCTAATTCAATCAATTTCTCATGTTTTATTGATAGCTTGCAGATATTGATCAAACTAAAAATCACCAATTTTAAGTAAGTTAATCTACATTTAATTTTGTCTACTACTGCCAGTACAGTTCTGAAATTTAAAAAAGGCCATTATTAAAAAACAGTAGAAAGTCAAAGCAAGAATATGCAATATAGATTATTGCACAAGTTTGGAAATAATATAAAAAATTAAATCTTTAAGAGGGATTTGTGCAGGTGTAGAACAGTGCAATAATTCAGAGACACACAGCTCAAGCTTAGACCTAATTCTCAGGGTAAATTCTCTAATGTGATTTGTGCTGCTTTCCAAAAAACATTAGCAAGAAACACACTTGTGACATTCTTACCTTGGTTCTAAATAGCAAAGTGTAGTTACACACATTTAAATCCATGACTCAACTACTGATGCACACAATCCTGTCAACAAATAGATACAACTGGTTTATCCAGAAAAAAGGTGTGGAGGAAGTTCTATCTTTACAATTATCTCCAACAGATAAGCCTTCATCCAGAGGGATACCCTAGCTAGACTTACAGAGGAGACCTTTCCACATGGCCATCTTAAGCCACACTGATTTAGGGCAAGGGAAAGGGAAACAAAACAAAAACTCCACTTCACCAAACTCACTTTTAAAAATCCTTTTTCTGATTTTAAAGATTTAAAAATGCTTTTCTGAGTGTTCTGTAAGAGACCGTGGGAAGAAACAAAGGTGATTCCCAACGACCAGGCTCCTTTAGGGCATGTGACAAGTGAAGGCATGAAAAGGAAACAGCTGGAGAGAGCCTTTAGCTTAAAGGGTACCCATATTTTAAGGAAAAGAAAATGAAAGTGATTTGGCATCTCTATCTAGGAAGTTGACAGTGTAGCTAGTCTAACTGAAAGAGATGAGCAATCTGCTAAGACAACAGGTAAACCCTAACCAGTTGTCATATTTTTAAATTCTCCAGATTTTTTCCATTTTCCCTACAAAACTCCCTGTGCTCACAAACCTGTCAGTGACAGGAAACAGAACATCAGATGAAGGGAAATGACCGGATGGCACCGCAGAACAAGGCAGCAGCTGCGAGCACATTTCAAGGCCAAAGGCCCCAGAACCAAACTACTCTTCTCAAAATCCCGATCGACCACTTCTCACATCTGCACAAATCTCCATCTATATCCTTTATTCATAACTCTCCACTAGCTTAGTATCCAAGACATCCTACAAACATCACTGTCTTTAACCTACACCATTGCTCCCAGTAGTGAAAGGCAGCCTTTATGGAGGGCAGCTATAGGAAGGCATGCGATGGGGAGAGGTCGTGCAAATAACACCACAGCTCAGACAGAAACGTCAGCACCTCCCCTTAAGACTCCTCGCAAACTCTCCTGATGCATTAGGGTCTTATCCCTCTCTACCATTTCTCCTTTCTCAACAATACACACACGTGTCATGACAGACCAGCACCATCACCCTCTCTAGCGTTACCCATATGTACCCATCTTCCCTGCCTTCCCCTCCAAAAGACACAGACAGACGCACGCAGGCACGCACGCGCGCGCACACACGGACACACACACACACACACACACACACACACACACACACACACACAGACTTGTGGCCACCACACCCTCTTGCTATCACCAAAGTGCTTCTTCCATCAGCTTCCAGCGCTGATTGATTAGCAACCCGGCTTGCTAAGTAGGTGGACACACACACGCCGCATGGGTACACGCACTCACACACACACACACACACACACACACGAGAGAGAGAGAGAGAGAGAGAGAGAGAGAGAGAGAGAGAGAGAGAGAGAGAGATGCACAAGCATGCAGCGCAAGGAAGGGTGTCCTGGAGACTCACCTGGAGGCCGGGTGTCCAGTGCTGCTGCCGGCCTGGTCCCTGTCACTGAGCGCAGTGGTGTAAATCCTCCGGTAGCGGTCGGCCAAGGCGCGGCCTGACAGCAGCAGCTGATAGTGACCCCGAGAGTCCGTGGCGGACAGCCCCAGCCCCAGCCCCGCGGCGGCCACCGAGCCGTCGGGAACCGACATGAACAGCGCCCCCGGCGCTGGGGAGGAAGAGAAGGTGGCGGCTGCGAAGAATCCGTCCCCGCCGGGCCCGGAGGAGGCGGCGGCGGGGGAGGCAGTCGCCGCGCACATCATCATCCTCGCCGCCGCCGCCACCTCGTCCCCGCGGGCCGGGCGAGCGGGCAGGCAGGCGCGCGCCCTCACAGCCTCCGCCAACGACGACGGCTGGAGCGGCGGCCTCGGGCGCCCGCAGCAGGGACACTACAAAGACAGCGACCTCCTCCGCCGCCGCCGCCTTCTCCTCCTCCTCCCCGCGCCGCCCTCGCCGCTGTTGGGGCCGCTCATCTAACCCCGCCACCCGCGGAGTGTGAGGAGGAGGCGGTGCCGCCGCCGCCGCCGCCGCGCCGCTGCCACTGCCACCGCCGGAGCTGCCCGCAATGGGAGGCGGCCGACCTCACTGAGCATGCGCACCACCTCGCACATGCTCAGTGATCGAGCCGGGCGCCCTAGCCAGCCCCACCCCCTCCGCCTGCGATGGGGCTGCGGGTGCCGGGTGATGCCGAAGCCGCACCGAATCCGCGGCTCCGGGTTTTACTAACAGCACGAGGAAGAGCCTGGGCTGTGCCGGGGAAGCTGTCAGTGGCCGCGTTCTTCTTCAGGTAATGTGGTTCGCTCCAGGTGAGAGAACCCGAACCTGACAGAAAGAGGTGCCTATCAGTCTAAGGGCCAGCTGCCTGTTCCCAGGGCCATGCTGCCAACGTGAAGATGAACTGTGCCCAGTGCTGGCCAGGACACATTAGCCCTTTGGCAATTTTAATTGGAAATGGGGGAAGGGAGCATTTTATTTAAGTCTCTTAAAAATACCTTTGAGAAGCAGGAATCACCGTGGCTAGCTCCTGGAATCTCAGCACTTGAGCCTCCGAAACAGGAGGATTGCCCACAAGTTCGAGGTCACCCTGGACTACATAGTGAGTTCCATCCAGTTCCTGGCCTGGGCTGTGAAGTGAGAACCGATCTTAAAAAACAAAATACAAACGAAAAAAAGCTTTGACTAGGAGAGGTAATAATCCAAACACCCAGTTTTCCCCCTGTGAAAATGTAATTAGGTGTTATTAGCAAGCCAGAGTTATTCCTAGGTTCTTGTTGGCATTTCTATCAGAAATAAATCTTCGTGCAATTATTTCTCTCAAATATTCTCTTAGTAGCTCCCTATTTAACTTAAAGCTGAATTTTTATATTGACCATAGCGACTTACCTTTTTCTGCCCAGAGTTAAATTACCAAAGATGACTCTTGAATACGAGTAGAGTCGTGATTGAGATTATACCATCTGTGCCGAGCCTAGCAATAATCTTACCATTGTTTTCTACAAAATGTAGCATCTAACTCATTGGTCTTATATCTGTGCCTCTTTTAATGGATCTATCTTAATGAAAGGTCTGCCTTAGTATTTGAAAATACAAACAAGGACTAGGGAAGTACATTAATTGGATGGATAAGGATGCTGATAAGATTGAATTTTAATTTAAATTATAGACTTATATCATTATTTAGAGTAATAAATTTAAAACCTCTCTGGACATGGAATAATGAAAACACAGAAACAAAGACATGGGGAGTTGGTATTTTAATGCCGGTTAAGCAAGTTTTTCATTTAGTTTGTTTATAAATTTGCTCATAAATTCTTTTTATTTTTGTGTCTTCCTTAATTACTAGTCTGGAAGTTTGCACATAGTAAGCATGTAGCCAGTGTTAAGTTGTTTCCTATCCTGGTGTGTCTGAGTAGAATTACAAACTTCAGTGTTGAACAGGATGCTTCCTATCACACCATTGCTCTGGAATCAGGTAGGGGCAGCATGCCCCTAAAGATTGGGCAAGTGGGAGCCAGAATAGGCTACCTAAAAGGATTTGAAGTCAGGTGATTTGGGGTTTGGATCCTGAATTGGCTTCTCTATACTTGTATGTCTTTGAATAAGACTTCTTTAACTAATGGCCAAAACAATGCCTGTCTCATAAAGCTGAGGGGCAATCAATACACACTGGACAAATTCTACTAGGCTTTTGCTCAGGGTGGGAATGGTGTCTGAGCAACCCACTGATGGCACATTGGGAGACAGATATTGGTTAAGTAAATGAATGTCTGCACAGAATGTTAGCTCTCAAACCAAGGGCAAATGGCTAACTGCTGTACCTATATAAGATATCAAAGTGGACCTGGCTGCCAGGTTCTCCCGCCATTCCTCAGTCCCTACCTGTTACAGGGTATGGATGGCATACCCTGCCCTCTACCCTAAGCTTCTCCAGCTCAGGGGCTAAACTGTCCTTCCTCCAGTTGCCCTTCCCTATATAATCTAGCCACTTTTGGTTACCTTGTCCCTTTTTTCTTCTATATACCTGTACCTTCCTGGCCTCTTGGTCTCCCCTCCTCGCTCTCCTTATATGGCCTGTCTCATGGTTCTGTTCACTCTGGACTCTCCCAGATGTACCTGCTTCTGGCTTTGCCCTTCCTCATATCTACAATAAACTTTCTCCTCCATCATACCTAGAAGCAGTCATGTCCGTCGTCCCCCTCCCCTTTCTTTTTCATTCACAGAGAAACTTTTCTAGTGAGGACTTAGGTGGTGGCATAGCCCTCGTTACCCAATTAGAGTTTCTAGTGGTGGATACAGACTCTGCTCTGGTCTCCCGGTTCCACCCACCTCTTCCTAAATTTCACTCTGGTCCTTTACTGTACTTTAAAGTACTAGACTAGCCCCTTCCTAGTACTTCTGGGTACTGACAAAACAGGGCAGCTGGACTCCCCCCCCCCCTCCAAACCCGATGTCACTGGGCTGCACCACTAGGCGTGCGCAGAGCCCCACACATGCTCACTTAGGTATCTGAGAGTGGCGTTCTGTTGCGGTTGGCAGCCTTTCCTTCCACGGCAGCGGTTGCCCTACTCTAAATTGATAGCCAATGCGGCGGGAGTGAGGGAGGGTAGGGGGGAGTTCCCTCCTCCTCTTCCTTCCTCTGCACTGCACTGTTTTTTCTTGGTTCCTGCAACTGCCTCAGCTACTGCCTTGGCAGCTCTAGCTGCCTTGGAAGTCTTCCCTGAGATGGCAGGGAACAGGGCACATAACCAGAAAGACGAGGGTGTTTGGAGTCATCCTTCCACTGACAAGGGGACGAAGAGGAGGGGGTGGGGGTCTCCAAGTCAAGTCATGATGACCACCACTTTAGCCACCACGTTAGCCATCCCTGCGGATCCTTGCTTGCTTTGCTTCCAACACGGAAGCCAAGGGAGAATCTACGATCCTAAATGCCCTGTGCAGTCTGAGTACTGGGGGAAGGGGGGTCTTTTGCTCCACACAGCACTATGCAAAATGAAAGAATAGAGAGGGTTTGGAATTTATGTTTTCAGCCGGTGTGACCGCAGCTAGAGTGATTCGGGCGCTGCCATTTTAGCTTTAGCTGCAGCTGTGCTACCGCCCTGCACACTGTGTTCCCCAGGGTGCAAGCAAGGGGGCCACCCTGGGACGGCAAAGTGTCATCTGGAGCCGACCCCAATGCATGACGCATTTGCCTTCAAAGAATAGCGTACAACTAAGGCAGATCGCATTTGACGGTTTTATTGTGGGCGTATTTTTCTGTCTTTGTGGTTAATAGGCTCATTTCTCAAAAGATTATTCTGTCGTCCTGTAATGAGACCATAGCTTCATCTTCCACTTTTAGGATTACATGGTTTGGTTTTTTTTTTTTTTTTTTTTTTTGCCATTCTTTTCCACTTGACATTGTAAATCTGGGCTACAATTTTTTTTTTAAATTTTTATTCCATTAACATTTTTGCTTTTCTGTATCTTAAAAAAATACGTTTTTTAAAGAAAGCTACCTTTGCTAGTATAGTAAATTACAAGGCAGGAGCCATGATGTGTATGTAAAATAAGAAAACAAACCGAATTCCATTTAAATGATCAATGTCCTACTGAGCATAGTGATGCACGCCTGTAGTCCCGGCACTAGGAGGCCGAGTTGAGGCGGGAGGATATCCATAAGTCCAGCGAGATTCAGTCTCTGAAATAACAAAAATATTTTTAATTAAATAGCAATGACAAGCTTCCAACACAGGAAGCATGTATACTACCAAACACAAAAGAGGTTGGAAATTTGGGGTCACAAGTCTCTGTGTTTTCCTGTACAATAACAAACGAAAGCATTTCTAAAGCAAACTTGGTAGCTGAGAACAAGTCGGTGGTGAAGCAATGTGTCCTTCTTCAGTGAGCTCCACATCTTAAGGGTCATAGAATTCTGCCTTCTTAGCAGCTTTGATGACATTTCAATTTAGAGTATTGCAGATGGCATTACTAGCACCAAACTGAAGATACAAATTAATGAGATAGTTGGAATTCTTCAGTGTTTATTGAACAGTGTCTCACTGTTACCCAAGCTGGCTCCAGACACCTGGCCTCAAGCCATCCTCTGTGTAGCTGGAACTATAGGAAGCCACCACATCAGGTTAAATATAAATGGTATGCAAAAGCTCTCAGGGGCTTTGATAAATAAGCATGAATAACTAGTGTTTCTATATTAGTTTTTAAACATTCCAAATATTCCCACACTTGGGTTCTAAGAGGACTGAGTTACATTTGGACATCTTTGTTCCTTAAAAATCAATTTCAAATATTACTTCAGATCTGTGAATCCCATAATATATGTGGATACAAATCACAACTTTTTGGAAAAATCATGTTTATAGCGTATTTCCACCAGTGCATGCTTTCTTGACTAAAAAAGTCATATGAGGTGTAACCCTGCTAAAGGAGAATTTAAACCACAGTGTTTCAACTTTGAACAGTTCCCTGTGAAGCCAAGTATAGGGGCTTACCCTTGTAGTCACAGCACTCAGAAAGCTGAGGCAGGAGCATGCCTACAGGTTCAAAGACAGTTTAGACTACATGATAAATTTTAGGTTAGCCTGGCCTCTAGAATGAGATTTTTTTTCTCAACAACACAAAAGAAAAAAATCTTCACTATCATTATAAATAATATTTAGGTTGGTTTTTATTACTAATGTTAAACACTTTCAACTGTAAATACTTACACACTAAAGGACCGCTGGAATTCGTGTATAGCACCACAATGCTTTTTCTCAAACAGAACAAGTGTTTAGAAAAAGAGTGGAAAAATAGTTGCCCTGGTCCCCCTGACCCCTTAGAGTATTTGTTTTTTATGCCCTGCTCAGGGACCTGAGTCTCAACAGTGTCATGTTTTCACCAATGACCCATAAGAGCCCCATTGGAATATTAAATTATACTCAATTTAATTCATGTCTTAATTCAAGAGACCAGTAAAAATGGGAATCTCTACCTTAGCAAAAGTAACTGACCTGTCTTTTCAAACACAAATGGGACTGCATTTACATATAGGAACAGAAAGTACGTTTAACATACGAGTTGATTTTCTTGGTGCCTGTGACTTAGTTGTAATGTTAAATCAAGTGTGATCTGTATGACTAAAGGAGGTGAGCAAAGGCTCAGCTCTCTCTGGGCTACCAAGACTGCTTAAAGTTCTAGCTTTTACTATCATAGGTAAAGGCGTTCCTGTGCAGGTGTGGGAGAAGAGCATTTGGGGTTCCAGCTGTGCCCGACTTCTACAGGGGAAACAAAACCTCATATGGATCCCTGACTAGGTAGTAGGCACTCTATAAGAGAGACTGGAACTGAACAATATTAAGAGCGGACTCAGTGATACTGCCTGCTTCACCTGGTCCCTCCTTCAGAACCGAACCTCTTATCTGCCAGCTAACAGAAGTGTTGGCTGATGACAGTCATAGTTGATGGTTGCTGCCTGGCCAATGGTGATGTCAAAGGGCAGCTACACTTCAGGTAGCTGAAGAGAATAGTGGTAGGGGTCTAGCTGACTTGCACTGATTTGGGGACACCTGTAAAAACCACCCCAAAGTCCAGAAGCTTCCTTCCTTCCTTTCTTTCTTCCTTCCTTCCTTCCTTCTTTCCTTTCTTTTCACATTTGGATATACTCTGCAATGGGATTGCTGGATCATCTGAAAATTTGTTTTATTAAGGAATTTTCATACTAGCTGTTGTTTATGGTCCCTAGCTTGTTTCCTTCCTTGAAAAGACCTTGAGAAATATTCTCAGAGAGTACAGTCGTTTCCCCACTTACACACATGCCACTGCCTCTGATTTTGGCTCACTTCAGTCTGTTTTGTATACCCTTATGATGTTTTTGAAAGCATACTGCGTGTGATGAAATGTTACTCGAGTAGCCGGGGTGTGGCTCAGGGGCAGAACACTTCCTTAGTATGCATGAGATGCCGGGTTTAAAGTCGCACTGAGAAGAAGAAACTTACTTTAAAAGTCTGCTTAAAATTATTATTAGAGTGATCAAATCTAGTTGCCACAGCAGATAAACCCAAGCAGTTCCTCCCAGATCTACTCACTGTCCCTTCACTGAACTTCCTTGTGCCCCAGGAAGGCTGGCTTCTATGCACTGCCTCAGCTGCACCCCTTTGAGGCCCCACACTGGGGTTAACTAATGAGGATGCTTTCTCTGGAGACACAGTAGTGGAGAAGAGGCATGTCAAGGTATGCGGCCCAGATTCCCTGCTTTGTCAGCACCTACAGCAAAGGCTGAGTCACTTTCTCACTAGGGTTCCTGCCTGGCATCTCCTCCTGGGTGCAAGTCAGAGCTCATTCCTTGTTGTCCATTTAGTTCTAGAGGTGGTGACAGTTTCCTGTCCCCATGCTTCTTCTCTCCCTCTGTTGATACTTCTGAGAGTTCTTTTATTCAAAGCTATTAATTTGAATTGTCTGCCACAACTTGTTTCCTGACAGAATTTAGCTGAAATATCTCATATCTCAGTGATTAATGCAGGTTTCCTCATCACACATGTTATAGTCTGATACAGGTCAGACAGCATTCTTTATTCTTGGAATGTTAGCATCTGGAATATGTAGTCTCCCACGTGAAGAAGCAGAACAGCGTGCTGAAAGTTTGCATGAGATGCTAAGAGCCAAGTTTGGAAATGCTTTACCTCCCCCCAAATTCAGGGGCTGGAAACCATCACAGGGCCCCTGATAGCAAGGAGACTGGAAAGTGACAACTGATACTCAGGCATTTCTGTTTTGTTTCTAAATTTATTGTCTTCTCTTTGATTTTAATTCTCTACATTGATTTATATATTATTGCCTCAAAATATGTCCTCTCTGCCCAAATTAACGCAAGCCTCTGAGCAGCAACATGAAAAATATAAATAAATAAATAAATAAATAAATAAATAAATAAATAAATGAACAAACAGGTGCTTCTTCAGTGTTTTTCTAATTACTAAAAATATAATTTTATGGGATAAATAATATTTATCTTTTCTCCAACTGAAATACTTATTTTTAGTTTGAACGAGTTACTAACAAGATTTATATAGGCATTAATACTTACATTTTGATTTTATATCTTAATATGAGTATTTTGTTGTATGCACTATTTAGTATTTGAATTAAACTTAAATTATTCCTATTAAGATTTCTGTCATTCCAAAATGTTTCATCTGATATTGTTATTCTTACAAAAACCAACTATTAACCCTTTTAATCATTACCATCCTAGTATACAGATATGTTCATCTCATAGCTTTCTTCAGTGTTTTATGTTCTGCACAACTAGAACTACTCATAATCTGTTTCTGTGTGATTGATTCAGGAGTTGTTTTTTTAAGTATTTGTCTTTCATACCACTATACATCAATGGATCGCTGATAATTAAATACCTTAAAGCAAGTATACAAATCCAGAAATCAAATAAATCACTTTATGTCTTTTATTGTAGGCTCCAAAAAGTAGTTACACCCCACCCCACCTCCCATTTCTAGCAGATGAAAGCTACCTTCCAGCTGGTGACAGATGTTGGCATTTGGTTTTTTTGATAGGTGTGTCTTCCTGATCTGGATAGCATATGCTATCCTCCTGCTTTCGTAGACACTAGCTCCTTGCACAATAGACACTATGCTCTTTGCACACTAGACAGATTATATTTTCTTGGTCTAATGGACAGATGTTGCCCTTCCGTCGAGGTTGGGTAGATGCTACCCTCCCAGTCTGGTGGAGCGATAGAAAGGCAATATTTTAAGCTAAAGCCACCCTTTAAATCAGCCTTCAGCATTAACTCAGGAGATAGTAAATGGTTCTCTGCTAGGTACCACTAGTGTAAGGCATGAAGTATATTATAGAAAGAATGCAAGCCATAATTACTTAGTTATTGTTGCTACAGTGGACTCAGGTAATTGCTAGATATCTAGTGCCTTTCTTAACCTACTTCACAGAGGTCACAAGTAGTCCATTTTTACATCATGTTTTATCTAAATGATTTATAAAACTGATCACTGCTGTAGGAATTCACAGAGAAAAATTCCTGAATAAGCCAACAGTTTTAGTATGACCAACTATGTCAGCCTCGTTTCTAGTAAGTCAGAAGAAAAGTTGCTTTTTTGTGTGGAAGTAATTACTAAATCAATCATTAATATTTAAAATTCTGGGAGCATACAATATTGAAGACTGTTACAGTTTGGGTTTTTTTGTTTTGTTTTGTTTGTATTAAGAAGAACATAATAAGACATGAAGTAGTAGTAAATCTAGAAGTCAGCCCATCAATATTACTTATGATATAGGAAATTCTTCAGATCCTATTTAAAATCATTATAAGTCTTCCAGAAATTAAACACCGGCATTTCCTAAAGATGTTTGTAGAATGCAAGAGAAAATTGTGCAGGGCTGGAGCAATGTCCCAGGGGCTAAGAGCAGTGGCTGCTCTTCCAGAGGACCCTGGTTGGTTTCTAGTGCCACCATGGTAACTCACAAACCACTGAAACACCTTAGGCTCCTGGGGGGTCCTATGCCCTCTTCTGGTCTCTGCAGATACATCACACGCACGGTACACAGATATACATGCAGATAAAACACCCATACATATAAAATAAAAATAAAAAAAATTAAAAATATTTCACAAAGAAAAGTATTTTTGAACTGGAAGCATCGCTTCCAAGTGTTTGCATGTTCTTTGCGCATATGCTATTTCCCCCTACTAATCCACAGTCTAGTCATTTATCACAGACTAAGGATCACCCTAAAACTTCTCTTTACTCAAACATAAAGTCGACAAAAGAGGCTGGGTTCCTGGTCTCTAGGCAGGGGCCCTAGACCCAAACCAGCACTCCACCTACCACCGTGATTGGCCTGAGGACCATGTGGGTCCCATGTTTGCCTCCCAGCTGCTCTCTGCACCCATCTTCAGGTAGGAATCATGCTGCCGGCTCTACTGGACCCCTTTCCCGAGCTCCAGCCTCCTCTCTTGAAATAAAGAGCCTAATTCACACTGCTCACTCCACCCTGTGATCTACCTGAAGTCTTTAGGCAAGGACCTCAGACATGATTGGCAATTCCAACCACCCCCACAGCATGCCTTTGGCCCTTTGGCCCTCCCATCTCTAGGCAGGGACCCTGGACTCACACTACCAACTCCACCCATACCTGTTACTCAAACCACACAAACAATTACACACACACAGACACACACACACACACACACACACACAAATGCGCGTGCACATCAGTGCTAGCACATAACCTGCCTGAGAACCATGCATCCCCTGTCTGTCTTGTGGTTTCCCCTTTGCCCCCATCTCCTTAGGTAGGGATCTTAGACTTGCATGGACAACTTTACTGACTCTCACTGCCTGAGTGGTCTTGAGAATCCCCCTTAGACTCCTGAAGATTGACTGTGGCTATCTTCTTACTCTACCTGACCTTAGAAATCCACTTAGCTTGAGCTGAACTGGGGCTACTTCTGATTACCCTATTGGAACATCAACCCCAAGACTGATCCTAAGCCCCACAAAGCTAGTGTTCAACCTGACAAGTTGGGCTAACAGACAACTGAGTTTCAAACACCCACACAACAAAGGAAAGACAAGATTCCCATAGTGAGAAACACTACCAGTGACCTAACTCCAGATGTCTAGGCCATGTCAAAAAATAAATAAATCAGTAATCATGAATAACCAAGACAATAAATCTCTACAAAAAATTAATACTGCTATAATAATGTTCCCAGAGCAAGTGACTTAGATAACTTATAAGACAATGCTTTTAAAAGAGAGAGTAACTATGACAATTCAAAATATGAACAGTGTCTGAAGATGGCAAAAATGAATGAAATATATAAGCAATTTAAAATACAAAAATAGAATTTTAAAAAGAGGTGAAAGCATGAAATAAAAAATCCTGGGGAATAAACCCTCCAAGGAAGGCCTAACAATAGATGAAGTGAAAGAGAGAACATCAGACCTTGAAGACAATGAAGAGAACCTGGGTCACTCAAAGAAAAGGCCAAAGTGAAGCCCGAGAATGGAGCATACCAGGACTCTCTTCCTGTTGCTTTCATGAAATTACCTGACACCACAACTTAAGGAGAAAGAACTTAACTCACAGTTCAAAGTACAGTAACCATAACAGGTAACTCAAAGCAGCAGGAGCTTGAAGCAGCCCATTACGCTACTTCCACAGTCCATACACAGAGAAAGATGAGTATGTGCAAGCTTGCTAGAGCTCAGATTCCTGTCTCCATTTCCCAAATTTCAGGATCTCATCTCAGCCCCAGGAATAGGCACTGCTGACAACGGGTGGATCTTCACACTGTAATTTAGTCAGGGTAGTCCCCCACAGGCATGCTCAGAAGCCCTTCTTCCAGACAATTCTAAAGTTTGTCAACTTGTCCATTAATGCTAACCATAACAATGCCACTTACAAAAAGAGTCTCTCTTGTTTGCTAAATGCAATTCTGAGTCATCATTGTCTCTTAGATTACATTTTATGCAGACTGTGCTCTGTTCTAAAATGACCTCTATTTGAAATTATTGTAAGACTTGTTTATGTGGCACCTAGCTGTCAATTTCTAGTAGGACGTATTTATGCTACACATAGAAATTTTTATGTCTCTTAATTGTTACTAAATTTAGGCTTCCTAGTTGTATTACTTTTTTAAGATTTATTTTTTATTTTTTTAAATTATATGTATACATGGGAGAGAGGTGTGTACACATGGGTACATACACACAGAGTCCAGAGAATGTTAGATCCCCTGGAGCTGGAATTCAGATATTTCTGATCTACTGGATGTGGGTACTGGGAACAGAATGAGAGTCTGCATATAAAATAATGAGTCTCATGATGATACTTCAAGTGTGTGTGTGTGTGTGTGTGTGTGTGTGTAATCTAGTGTAACTGCCCAGTCATTCCTCTACTATCTTCCCTGCTCTTATACTGGTCCCTTTTCTTCTCACAAATAGCTGTGCTTTGTTTTCATATAACACACATATATACATATGTGTGCAGAGTTAAACATAGAGTCCACAGATGAAACTAATTAAGGGTTTCTTTCTCCCCCTGCTACAACCCTCTCTCTGCTCCTGCTTCCCTTGAGGGACCTCTCCCTCTTTACAGTTCCATTTATGCATTCATTTTTGTACCTCTCTCTGCCCCAGTATATGCATAGGTGCATGTATGCATTTATGTATATTCTACATATGAGAGAAACATGAGATTTGCCTTTCCCAGGCTGGCTTATCTCACTTAGCATGATAACTTCCAGTACTGTCTATTTTCCTGCATATGACATAATTTAGTTCTTTTTGTTGGCAGTTTGCTTATTTTCTTTGAGACAGGTTTCTTTGTGTAGTCCTGGCTGTCTTGGAACTCACTCTGTAGACCAGGTTGGCCTGGAACTCAGAGATCTACCTGCCTCTACCTCCCAAGTTCTGGGATTACAGGCATGCAGCACCACCACACAGCATCACAATTTAATTCTTTATAGATGAATCAAAGTCCATTGTGTATGTGATTTCCTTTTTCTGTCGATCTGTTAATGGGTATCTGGGGTGTCTCCACTTAGCTATTATGTGTAGTGTAGCAGTAAAGATGGATGTGCAGGTTTCTCTGTGGTAATAGTTGTATTACTTCTTTGGGGAGAATATATCACATACTTATCAAGTATCTCAGTCCATTTGTGATGGGATAGGAATGTTCCTATTACCTAAGAATTAGACTCAGGATTCCATAGAGGCCACAGAATTGTCTTTGAGATGCTACCACCATCTCTCAGTTTATACTAGATGTCTGAGGGTCGAGAGAATACAAGATAATCAGAAGTTGTCAACCTGTTGGATGTAGAAGGAAAAGGTATGGAATAAGTCAGTTTCTTCTAAAAATTCCTGATAACTGACTAGAAGAAAAGGCTGCCATTCAGTTTCCTGGGAGACATCTGTAATATGAGAAAATTCTTTCTACATTCTCTCACACACCCGTGTGTCTTTCAAGTGATGTGCTAAACACATTTTTTTTTTTGTTATACAACCTTCCTGCCCTTGAAAGTTAGAGTATCAGTCTTGCTGTGGTTTGGATATGGTTTGTACTGCAAGGGCTCCTGTGTTAGAAACATGATCCCCAGTGTAGTGATGTCGAGTCTGTAGGATCTTTAAGAAGTAAATCCAGTGGGAAGTATTGGGGATACTGACCTTGGAAGGAACCAATAGTTCTGAAACCTCAGTTTTTGTGAATAGGTTGTTAGAAGCAAACAATCCTGGTTCCTTCTTGTTCTCAGGTTTCCTATCTTGCCACGCAGTCTCTCCCTCGCATATATGCCCCAGTCATGATGCAATCTAGCCACCATGTTATTCCAGGCAGTTGGGAAGGGCCATTGACAGAACTGACATCTGACTCTTGTTTGGATTGACATGCTGTTTAGACTTTCAGCCTCCAAAACTGTGAGCTAAATGAACTTCTTTATTTCTATATAAATATATAAATACAGCCTCTAGTATTTTTTTATGGGAACAGAAATGGATATATTATAGCAAAATGTAAATATCTCCCTTTGAAGCAAAGATTAAGTTCACCAGGGGCTGATCTTAAAATATTCAAGTTACCTAAGCTTTGAAATAGGGTCTACTATGTAGACAAATTGCCTTGAACTTATAATCTTCCCGTTCAGCCTGATAGAGGACTCTCTGGATAGTACAGGGTGGCCTCGGATTTGGAAAAACCCTTATGTTTCTACTTCCCAAGTTCTGTGATTACAGATATTAACTACCATGCCAGGTTCAAAGTTTCTGCCTTGATATGCAACCCACTTTTATGCAGATGCCCTCTGGCCCACTACTTGTGGGAACCAGCACACAATTAATACTCTGGCTCCTGGCTTATTGGTAGAATAAACTGTTTCCCAAGCCAATAGTTGTGTGCATCCTACCAGCATCCTTGAGACTGTGGCAGGCTAACTTGTTGCAATTAAGGTAAAGTTTCATATCCTTTATAGTTTCCAACAATTTGCTTGAGAGGTGGATGCAATGTTCCTCTTTGGTGCTTATCTAAGCATAGAACAGGGAACCAGAAAGATTGTGTGTAGAAAGAAGAACTTGAGTGCTGACTTTTCAGACCACCAATGGGCTGGGAACACAGTTGTCTTTGGTCAAAATAATATAACATAACAACAATGAGATTCTGAGCATGCATTTCAAAACTAAGAGTACGATTTAAAATGGATTTACTTATTTTTTTTTTCTGGAAGTTCTTACCTTATATGTCCTCAGCTAGAATAGCTTAGGCACTTCTGAGCTCTGAGTCAGTGGGTTAATCAAAAAACATACAGCTTTCTATTAGCGTGAACAAGACAATGCAAGTCCAAGTAAGTTATTTCTAAGTTACTACCTATGACGTGTTTGTTAATAATCTACCAACCAAAATAATCTCTCAACCTAAAATAGCACGGGTGAAAAGAAATAAGTATATTTGAGGGGAAAAAAATCCCATGACAAGTCCCAACTGGAAGAATAAGAAAATAAGTATAATGATTTTAGTGAAACTATGCAAAGTTATATTAAAGGGTATGGATACAGGCAGGACAAAGTACTAGGGTATGGAATGCAGTAGGACAATCAACTATTCCAATTGTGCTTCAATAGCCCTGATTTTCTCTGGGTCTAATGAGTAGGATGGGAGCTGCTTAGGACCACTTCCTGCCAGAAGAGAGTTCTGCCATAGCTGGAGGCTGTGGGTGTTCCACAGATGGTAGGGAACATGTGAGTAGGGAGAGTACAAGAGAGTCATCTGGAGCTAGCTTACCTAGGTTAGGAGCTCTGTAGTTTGGAAGCCCAAAGAACTCATATGGACCCTTGAGTGAAAGTTGGTGTTTTAAATGCATGTGACATATGGTGACCAGAGACTCAAATCTCGTACAGAGAGGACCAAAACCTGGATATAATTTCCCTTAATAGCACTGCTCATTAAGCCTGTATCTTGAAGGGAAAGGAAGCAGAGAAGAGCGAACGACTGCAGTGTCTTCAAGTCTTAGACTGTTTACCAACCCAAGCTAAACTGAGGGGAGGAGGAAGAAAAAGCAAAGGAAAAGTGGGTGGACCTGGAATCTGGAACCCACTGAGCATGCTGTCAACGGTCTGGCTGATTGAAGAAAACAAACTATCTCATATTATGCTGTTGAGCATAGTCATGTCCCATGATGACCCTGGAACATAGTGAAATATACGATTGATTCATTTTTATTGATCATTGGGATTTAAGGAATATGATACTCATTCAGACCCAGGAGAGATGCAAACAAATGTGAAAAATAAATGAATCCAAGGATTGACACTGCTCTTTCGTAAATATTATTATCATCATTCTGCCGTCTTCATCAGTAAAAGGTGACTAGTCCATGGCACTTAAAGTTATTTTTATAGCCCTTTTATTATAAAACACTATGTGCTCATGTATAGAAAAGCTTAGAAAAGTATTATGCAAATCTCATCTGCAGTTGCACAACCCAGAAATAACACCTGTTAATATTCTGTCCATTTTTATTTACTATTCCTTCCTTTGCATGCATATGTTTCTAAAGATGTTTCAGGATTGTACTGTCTACTAACATTTGTATCTTTCTAATTAAAAAAGATTTTGTAGTAATTTTTATATAATTATTTTAAAAATATAATGAATGTAATAAGTAACATGTGAAAATATATTTTATTCAACAACTCCTCTTTTGTTGCTCACTTGTTCCCATCTTCTACTCTTCTAAACATGGTGAGGATGTAAATTATTCTCCATAAAGTCTTGTCATGCTCACCAATTTTATTTGTGTTGAGCTGCATTCCTGGAAGTAGGAATACTAAGTAAACAAATCTTCTTTTCAAGACTATAACATACTGTACATTGCCCAAGAAAGACAACTTCTATTTTAAATCCCAAGAATAATTATGGAAGCATCTGTGTCATAGTACTCTCGCCACTATTAAAATAAATTAGCCAAAGTTAAATGCAAAACAGATGGACCCTTGATTTTGTCATTTTTTGTTTTCTAACTGGGTCTCTCTCTCTCTCTCTCTCCCTCTCTCTCTCTCTTTCTCTCTCTCTCTCTCTCTCTCTCTTTCTTTGTGTGTGTGTCCTCACACACATATGGTATGAATGTGCATGCACTTACATGTGTGTTTGTGCCTTGCCTTTGGAACTGCTCTTTCCTTTTCTAGCACTAGTTCCCTCTTCCCAGATTAAACCCAGAATCTCATGCATATTAGGTAGTACTTGTTTGGAATGTACTTTACTATTGAGTTACATCCCTATCCCCAGAGACTGCCAGGTTGTTTTTTTTTGTTTGTTTGTTTGTTTGGCTAAGAAACCATATTCTAAATTTTATTTATTTTCTTGTGGACTTCATGTATGTGATGTCTCTTAGTTAGGTTTTTATTGCTGTGAATAGATGTCATGACCATGGCAACTCTCACGAACGAAAACATTTAGCTGGGGCTGGCTTACAGTTCAATGTTTAGTCCATTATCAACATGTTGACATGCAGGAAGACATGACGTTGAAGAGTTCTACAGCTGGATCCAAAGGCAGTAAGAAGAGAGAATGACACTGGGCATGGCTTGAGCTTCTGAAACCTCAAACCCCATGCACTGTGACACACTTCTTCCTATAAGGCCACATAGTGCCACTCCCTATGGCCTATCAGGGCCATTTTCATTCAAACCACCACATAGGTAAACCTTGTGTCACTGAACTACAACCAAGACCCACATCCTGAACTTTTAAAAATCCTTATTCTCTGCCAATACTTGTACATGTGTATTTTGATAATATTCACACAGCCCCTGTTACCCTCTCTTATCTCCTCTCCTTCCCTCTGGATCCCTTTGCAACAAATCCTTCTCCTACTATCATAGGTGTTTGTTTGTTTTGGAGACCCACTGAGTTTAATTAGAGTTGGTTTATTTATTTATTTATATAGCTATGGTGTTATTTACTGAAACATGGGTTTCTTACTAAAGCTTACACCACTGAAGAAAAGTGACTCCTTCTGTCCCAGCAGCCCTTACCTGCTAACAACTTCTCAGCTAAGGGCCAAGCCTTATGAGCCTTTCCCCCATCTACGCTGACATGTTGATGGGCATCTTGTGCAGGTAAGCACAACTGCTGGGAGTTCATGAGTACGATGGTATGTCATATCCAGAAAACACCACCTCTCTGTAGCCATCAGCTCTCACCCCACACACATTCTTCTGCAATGTTTCTTGAGCCCTAGAATGGAGTAGAAGGGTAATATAGATGGTCCCATTTAGGATTGAACACTTAATCATTTCTTAGCACATTGACCAGTTAAATATCTCTGCAATAACCCTTACCCACAGCAAAAAGAAGCTTCCTGACCAATATGGATAGCACCAAAGATCTATGAATATAAACATAAATATTTAGAAAATAGTTTCATGTATCCATTTAGCAAAGCAACCAGGGACCTATTACCTTCCCAATCATGGGCTTTTGATAAGGTTTACAGTAACAAGCATGGATTTCCTCCTGTGGAACAGGCATCAATCCTATCAAAATATGGTTAGCTACCTTCATGACTAGCGTGCCACTGTTACACCAGTGGGCACATCTTGCTTGGAAAGTCAGTATTGCAGCACACAGAGTCTACCACTGGCTAAGACCTCTGACAATGGTTCTCTTCCAACAACTTATATAGAACCTTAACGCTGTGAAAGGTAGCCAGGAGAGAGGAAGCTTCCAACTCAATTCCAACCTGATTTCTGCATGTCCTATGACCAAAATGTGTGGTGTCTTCATCTTACCATCTATTTCTGGTGACAACCAAGAGCAGTGGCAATAACCTGTATTGTTTGGGGGGGGGCTCTAGGACCTCAGAAACAAATTCTTTAAATAGTGCCTAATTTTTATCATAAGGTTTTTATTTAATAATATAAGTTTTTGAAAACAGCCTTATCCACTCATGCAGGGTACCTCAATGCAAATGCTCTTGTTTAAATTATAATTTTAAATTAATTTATGAAGCAGTGAATTTCCATATGGCTTTTTCATAAAGCTTTTTAAAAAAAATTTTGGATACCACTCTTTCCACTCTCTCCTGCTTCGACATCCCATACCACAACTTCAAATCTGGTGTAGGAGGTGCTTCTTCATTTGTATTGCTTTCATTGGTTGAATAAAGAAAACTGCCTTGGCCTTTTGATAGGGCAGAAATCAGGTAGGTGGAGTAGACAGAACAGAATGCTGGGGGAGAGAAGGCAGTGTGGCAGACGCCATGCTTCTCCGGCCCAAGATGGATACTGGTTAGACTCATGCCGGTAAGCCACATCCTCGTGGTGAATACAGATTATTAGAAATGGGCTGAATCAAGATGTAAGAGTTGGCCAAGAAGAGGCTAGAACTAATGGGTCAGGCAGAGTTTAAATGAATACAGTTTCTGTGTAATTATTTCGGTGGCCAGGAGCTGGGCAGAAGGATGCAGCCCATGCACCTCTTACTACACAAATCACATGTGTTCTAATGTTCCCTACTCCACTCAAGGCCTCTTCCCTTCTTCCTCTAATGGGCTCTTTACTGTCAGGTTTTAAAAGCTCATTCTGGTAAGTACCGTTTTTCAGAGCCATTCATATTCATATTTAACTTGTCTAGTCTTGCATTTAAGATCTCAGAGACCTCATGTCTTATGAAGTTTAGTTCAACTTCCGAATTTATTTAGGCTATTAGTTTTCTAGGCTAGAAAATAAAAGGCCTTATATGGTAACTAAAGACACTTTAGTTCAAGCTCAGTTTTAACCCTTACTAGTTCTGCAATCTGCATCCATGCTTCCCTGAGCCCTAATGAACTCAGCTATAAAACAGAGAGCATTATTCTAGTCCTAAAGGGCTTGTGCATGTGTGCATGTGTGCATGTATGTGTATGTGCATGCATGTGCATATGTGTGTGTGTGAAAATTAAATGAGAGTGAGGAACTCTAGTGCATATTATCCATATGCTATTCTATTACTTTACAATCAAAACACAAGACATCAAATAGAGTCATAGCAGAAATATGATACACATGAAAACATAATTATTTTATGGCTTTAACAGTTTCTTTTAATAACGTATTACTTTTCTTTTTATGGTGATCGTTATGTTTTCTGCCAATATAGGCTAAAATCATCTTGCGTTAATATATGAAACCCCTTATTCTGTAAACCACTTCCTCTTCTCATTTCCTCTTTAGCCATACTCTCTAACAGTGACTCAACACACTCTTTCTCTTTTCTCCCCCTTCCTCTCTCCCTTCTTCTGCTGTCTCTCCCCCCTTCCTCGTTCCCTTTTCTCCCCTTTCCTTCTTTGTTCCTTATTCTCAATCATTCATTGTGCTGTTCAGTTTATTCCTTTATTAACCAGAAATTCTTCTTCATCCTTGACTCTATGTTACCATACTAATTACTGCTAGAATCTCTGTATACTTTGGTGGTGTACTTGCTTTCCACTTAACTGCTTCTTAGGACAGAAAGGTAACTTTCACTTCTGTGTTTCAAACAATTTTCATGTCAGCCATGGATGAACTGGATGGAGTGTCATAGTGAGTCTTTCAGGAGGTACCAGTTACAAGCCATAGTCTCCATTTTTTTTTATGAAATGTCAATTTGCTTTTATGTAAAAAGAAACATGTACAAAACAACACTGCTTTTTTTAGAACTGACCCTTATTATTGAAAGTACTGTGCATCCACAGAAAGTTTAAGATTTGTGTTTGGGATTTGCACATCTGACATGACATCACAGCAGGCTAAATAGCTCTGAGGGAGTCTTCCTTTACAGTGGGTTCTTGATAACTGTATTCCAGAGGCTTTATTGACTTTACAAATCAAAGAATTCTCTATGAATAATCTCTGATAGTCTAGAACAGAGCTGCACAGCTTCGAGTAGGGCACTGTGCATGTCCCGGTGAGGTTTCTATTGCTGTGATAAACCGCATGACTAAAAGCAACTTGGGGAGGAAGGGTTTATTTCACTTTGCAGACTTGTCTACAGGCTAGTATGATGGATGCATTTTCTTAGTTGAGGTTCTTAAATGAACCTAGCTTGTGTCAAATTGACAAGAAACTAATCAGTACACTGACATGCTCAAAAAATTCTGTAGTAAAATTTTAAAACATCAAGACAAAGAGGAGATGGAGTATAGGGTGAAGAGCATAAATGTAAATATAGTAATTTTATTGTTCTTGTTGGATTTCATTGGCATTTGTTATATTATGTCTGTAACTAACATCTTTGTTCTATTATTTAGACTTATTTGTATTTAAATGAGAATATTAAATTCATTTTAAGATAAAACTTAATTATATGTGTATATATCTGTATCTGTAGGAAAGATGTACATGTGAATTTAGTGCCTGCGGAGGCCAGAGGTGTCAGATTCCTTAGAGCTGGATTACTGTTGTGAACTTCTTATCCTATGTGGGTGCTGGGAACCAAACTCAGTTTCTCTGTAAGAACAATACATGCTCTTAACCACTGATTCATCTCTCCAGTCCCTTAAACTCACATTTTTACAACTTACTCTTTTAAATGTAAAGTTGAATGACATAGTAACAATCCTTGCTGTATCTACTAAGTTTAACAATTATTAGCCCATTGCCAAATTAAAAAAAATATTTCTATGTACAGGCATGTATTCATTTTTGAAGGAATAATTGAAAGTGATTTGAAATATGACTGCTAAACACTTAATATTCCACTTGTAAGGACAAGAATTTTTCTTCATCATAAGGTAATCAATACTTCCAATAAAGTTAATGATATCATAGTATTTTGATATCCAGTTCATTATAAAATTCACAAATATGATTAAAGAAGTACCACTTGATTCATGTGGTAAATGGATAAACTCTGAAAACATGCTGAGTGAAAGAAGTTAAATATAAAGGCCGTATGGTGTGGTTCTATTTATATGCAATTTCTAGAATAAGAAAACCTATAAAGATAGAGGTCTTGGTGATTGCCAGAGCTTGAGAGAGCAGTGATGTATAGTAACTATTAAACATCTAGTACAGTAGGTTTGCTTTTGGAGTAAATGAAATGCGCTGAGATTATGTCATTGTGGTAGCTGCCTATCATTATAAGCATAAAGCAAATCCCTACATTTTCCAACTTCTGTTGAGGGTATGATGCTCAGTGAGTAATCTATGTGACTTGCTGAAATCTCTGGGCAACTGCCATAAAGAGAGAAGAAAATCAAATGGAGAGTGGTAGGAAATGAGAGGACTGAGGGGCAGGTAATCTTTCTTCTGATTGTAACAATAGAGCGGCAGGAAAGTAAGACAGAAGTATCAAGACTTATGTATGAAAGGAGCCAGTGGGAAGAAACACTGGAACTCCCACCAAAGCTGGCATGCAACAAAGCATGTCGGAAAAAGCACTCTATGAATGTCTTAATCTGTGTGTGCAACAGAATCTTCAAGTACTTCAGTTCCTTATGTGGAGGGACAAGTAAGACTGGCAAGGCCCTGGATCTAGAAGGAGAGGGTTTGTATAGTTCATATTTTCCTGGTTCCCAGTGTCCCACTGATACTGAATACAAGGAAACATCACCATGGTCATAGAGATATCAGCTGACCTCTCAGACTAAAGCTTCAATTGAATGGAAAAGTGGACAGCACTGACTGTGAGACCTGTAGGCTGCCCACCTGACAAAGAAAAGAATGGGTATTTTATCTGGTTGTTGAAGTGGTCTAAAGTCTGGCAAGTTTTGTTAGTCACGAGGATGGCATTTTCAAGAAATATCTTCCTTATGGCTTGAGATTTTTCCATGTAAAATACAGATGGGTGGCCAGTTTGTCCTTGGAGACATCATGGCACCCTGTATGTGACTGGATTTTGTTTTTACTATTAGGATAACATAAGGACATGGGGAAGAGGTACATTCTATGCACTGTCGACAAAGAATAAGAGACTTTTTGGTTAGTAACAGGTTATGGATCCAGTACATGGAGATCAACGGTCTCTTGTCACTGTGAGGGTCTCTCTTTGTTTTACAACCAAAACTGAAGACCAGTCACTGGAACAAACTGTTAATGTTGAGCATGTCAATCAAAAACATAGGCCTCACCTCAAAGAGAATGAGAGATGGTTTATTCTGGGGCCAGATAGCAGAGATCGTTGCCTGGGAACACATATTAAGTTGTCCCAGATATGTCCAAGCAAAGTAATGCTATCATAAAATTTTTATAATAACAGAACAAAGAAAGTCATAAATCAAAACAGTTTTCAAATATATTGGTTGAGTACATTAGCTATTCAGATTGTATCCAAGTGAGGAAATGGCTGCTATAGGCCTCAGATGAGATCAGGTGACATTCCTAGTCTTTGGGTTGACAGAGGCTAGAGATCTGTCTACATGTTCCGAAGGCTTTATCCTAGTAGTTAGGATATGAGGTCACCAAAGGAGGAGGCAATGAATGGCTACTGGAGGGGCGAAGTAGCCCAACAGAATTGGGCTCTGGATCTGCAACATTCCCTATCTCCTCAATCACTGAAGTTCTAATCAGCTAATCACCTTTGTAGAATGTTTGGTACAGCCTCTTTTTGGGAACTTCAGTTAACAAGAAGTTTTCATTCATAGAGATTCCCAAAGTTTAAATGTCAGTCTCAGCTTTACATTCTGTCGGAGGGAATTCTCACAAGTATTAAATGTGTACAAATCTTGCATATGGATTTTTGTTTGCTTTTCTGCACACATTTTAACCAATGATGAGATATTTGCTATTCTTGAAATGCAAAATTGATGAATACTAGTGAATGGTAAAGCAAATAATTCAAATTTTGGGAACAGTGCATTCTGACAATACAGAAGACAAGGGTCATTGAGAAATATTAATTATAGAAAAACACACTTTGCAAATTTGTTGCATGGAGTACCAACAGATCCATCCAGAGTGGGTCCCTGCCTGGCCACCCAGATGCCCAGGGAAGGGGGTACAGGCGCCCTCCAATTCCCTAAACTTCCTGGCCATTTGGTGGGGCTTCCTCCCTGCTCTACTGGCTTTTCTGCTTATCCCACCCTAGCTTGCCCCCGAAACCCCTTTCCATCTGCGGGGTCCTAGGATCCCTGAACTTAGCATGCTTCAGGGCTGAGGATCTGGGGAAAAAGTGGTGAGTGCAAGGCTGCAGGAGTTTCTTTGTTCCATGGAGCGGGCTTCTTCTACCAAGCCCGCCCTTTTGTCTGCAAGGTCATTGGCCAGCAAGTGGCCCTGATCCAGTACCAGCAGATCCACCACCAAAGCCTACTTCAGGGAGGAGGGGATCTGAGAGCCAACTCCAGTGCTGAGAGAGGGGAGAACAAGAAAAATCCCCAAGTACACAGTTAGCCACAACAAAAATCGGACCAAGCCACCGAGACTCTCCTGACCACGTTTGAAGGAAGAAATGGGCAGGCACCAATGCAAGAATTCCTCCAACAACCTGAAAAGCAACATGATAACACCAGGATCCAGCAAATATGCAACAGGAAGACTTGAACACCCTATTCCAGAAGAAGTAGAAGAAATTGACTTTAAATGTAACATTATGAAAGTGATAGAGACCATTAAAGAGGATATGAAAAACTCCTTTAAAGAAATGGAGGAGAAGACTAACAAAAAGTTAGGAGAAATAAATAAATCCCTCAAAGATACCCTAGAAAACCAAGAAAAAGCAATCAAACAGGTAATGGAAACAGTTCAAGACTTGAAAACTGAAATGGAGGCAATGAAGAAAACACAAACTGAGGGATGGCTGGATATGGAAACTCTGGGTAAACAAACAGGAACTACAGAGACAAGTATAACCAACAGAATACAAGAGATAGAAGAAAGAATCTCAGGCGCTGAAGATACGATAGAGAAAAATAAACTGATTGATCAAAGAAAACAACAAATCCAACAAATTCTTAACACAAAACATCCAGGATATATGGGACACCATGAAAAGACCAAACCTAAAAATAATAGGGGTAGAAGAAGGAGAAGAATTACAGCTCAAAGGCCCAGAAAATATATTCAACAAAATTATAGAAGAAAACTTTCCCAACCTAAGGAAGGATATTCCTATGAAGGTACAAGAAGCATACAGAACACCAAATAGACTAGATCAAAAGAAGACATCCCTCGCCATATAATAATCAAAACATAAAACATACAGAATAAAGAAAGAATATTAAGAGCTGCAAAGGAAAAAGGTCAAGTAACATATAAAGGTAAAGCCATCAGAATTACACCTGACTTCTCTATGGAAATCATGAAAGCCAGAAGGTCTTGGGTAGATGTGCTGCAGACACTAAGAGACCATGGATGCAAGCCCAGACTACTATACCCAGCAAAACTTTCTTTCACTATTGATGGAGAAAACAAGATATTCCAGGATAAAAACAAATTTAAGCAATATGTAGCCACAAACCCAGCCTTACAGAAAGTACTAGAAGGAAAACCACAACTAAAGGAAGCAAACAACACCCATAATAACACAGACATCTAACAACCCCCCCCCAGCACAACTCAAAGAAGGGAAACACACAAACTCTACCACCAAAAAAAAAAAAAAAAACTGGAGTTAACAACCTCTGGTCATTGATATCACTTAATATCAATGGACTCAATTCACCTATAAAACGGCACAGGTTAAGAGAATGAATTTTGTTGCATGTCCTTTTTAATTGGTTTAATTTCTGTTTTTAAATATAAAAACATTCTCCATTTTCATTGAGAAAGAAGCCAAATTGACAGAAAAATGAACATCAATTTACATAACAACAACTCTATTAGCATTAAAAAAGCTTAGCATTTGATTTTTCTCTAAAGTAAAGTTTCTATGGGGCATATGCATGTTTAATCTTAATTTTTTGTAATCTCCCCATTACTTTTTTAATCTAAATTTGAATGCATAACATGCCATCATGTTCATTGCCAACATGGCTAAAAAGGCCTCTTCAGTTTTTAGTTTGACTCTATGACATTATCTGCCACTTTTTGGTATTCATTGGTCACAAAAATAGGTCTTTTCAACATTGTTCAAATTAGCCATCTTTTTAAGTATTTGTGTTTGGTTTGCTCTTTCCCTTTTCCAGATATTCCATGCCTCCTCTTAGTTTGGTCACTTTTTACTTATTTTGGGAACACAGACATGTCTCTACTACTCAGAATTAATTACTCCTTGCTGTGTTCTTACACTCTCTGCACTTGGGAACATAAGGTCCCACAGTGCCTTTTCACTCTGCACACTCTAACATATACTCTGAGGAGCACTGGCTCCTACAGAGGTGTCCCAGGAGGCTCGTGACTGTGTATATCAGGCAGGAAGGTAGGTGTGTGGGAGAGGTAGTTGAGTAGGCAGAACTCCTGACCTCCTCCACAGCTCAGGTGTCCTTCCTTCCCTTCCTTCCTTTGGTGTGTGTATTTTATGTGGTGTGTGCATGTGTTTATATGGGTGTTCTCACATATTCATGAGGATGCTTCTGCATATATTTGTACAGATACAAGTATATGTTTATGTGCATTTACATGGATACCAGAGGACAATTTCGAGTGTCTTCCTCAATCTCTCTCCATGTTATTTTTAGGATGTCTCTTACCCTGGAGCTCATCAATCAGCTAAGCTGGCTGGCCAATGGGCTCTAGAGGTCCTTCTGTTTCTTCCCCAACACTGCTGGAGTTGCCCAGCACAAAACAGTGCACTTGGATTTTTGTGAGGGTGCTGGAGATCTGAACTAAAGTTTGTCAGCTCCAAAGGAAACTCTATTCCCCCAAATTCTGGTACTTGTTCCCCTCTACCAAAGGAGCCAACTCTTTATAGCTGTCAGAAGACACAAATGGCTATGTATCCTGGCTATTAGTATACTGAAGCACGTCCTGGCCTCCAGGCTTCCTCAGTATCACAAGTATTTGTGTCTCTTCTCACCTCACCCCCTAACTTCTCCAACTCGTGGACTTCCCCCCAAGTTTCTCATTGGTGATGTGTTCTCCCTCCCTCCCTCCCTCCCTTCTTCCCTCCCTCCCCCTCTCTCTCTCATAACAGGAGCAGCAGGCTGCTTGTCATCCCGACCGCCCAGCTATCTTACACCCAAAATAATCACGCAGAAACTGTATTCATTTAAACACTGCCTGGCCTGTTAGCTCTAACTTCTTATTGGCTAATTCTTACATCTTAATTTAGCCCATTTCTGTTAATCTGTGTATCTCCGTGTGACTGTGGCTTACCGGCAAGATTCTAACCAGCGTCCGTCTCAGGCAGAAGATACATGGCATCTGCCACTCTGCCCTTCTTCTCAGCATTCAGTTCTGTCTACTCTGCCTACCTAAGTTCTGCCCTATCAAAAGGCCAAGGCAATTTCTTTATTCAACCAATGAAAGCAACACATAAACAGAAGAACCTCTTATACCTCTCTCTCTCTCTCTCTCTCTCTCTCTCTCTCTCTCTCTCTCTCTCTCTCTCTGCTTTGCCCACACTCTGTCTTCCTCTCTTGTTCTCCCCTGCTCTCTGTCTTCTCAGGCCCAGTTCAGTCTGCTGGCGTGGTTCAGTCTACTTCTTTCTCTCTCTGTTCTGAATTGTTTTAGATGCCTCTGGATGTACTCTCCCTCATATCTACAATAAAAGCCTTCCCCTTATCCATACCTTAGGGTGGACACAACCTCAGTTTGCACAGAGTTGTTCAGTTCTGGCACTTTTAGATAACAATGGTATTCATACCACACTGCCCCCCAAAATGTGACTCCCTGGTTATATTAATTACTTTCCTCATTGCTCTAATCAAATACCTGATTTGATGGTTTGAATAAGAATGGTCCCCCATAGGCTCATATGTTTGAATGCTTAGTTCCTAGGGATGGAACTGTTTGAAAGGATTATAAGGGTTAGGATGTATGGACTTTCTGGAAGAAGTGTGTCACTTGTGGTAGGCATTGAGGTTTCAGGCACACAAAAACCTGTGCTTCCCCAGTCTCTCTCTACCCCCTCTCTCTCTCTTCTTAGAGAACAGGATGTAGCTCACAGCTACTTCTCCAGGACCACGTCTGCCTGTTGCCATACTCTCTGCCATGATGATAATGGACTCAGCCTCTGAAGCTGTAAGCAAGCCCTGGTGAAATGGTTTCCATTATAAGAGTTGCCTTGATCATGGCATCTCTTCACAAGAATAAAATTGTGATTTTCCTAGATAGTTTTATGTCATCTTGACACAGCTAAAGTCATATGAGAGGAGAGAACCTCAATTAAGAAAATACCTTCATAATATCAGGTTGTTGGCAGGCTTATAAGACATTTTCTTAATTAGTGATTGATGGGGGAAGGTCCAGTCCATTCTGGGTGGGGCCACCCCTGGGCTGGTGGTCCTGGGTTCTGTAAGAAAGCAGGCTGAGCAAGCCATGGGGAGCAAGCCAGTAAGCAGCATGCCTCCATAGCTTCTGCCTCCAGGTTCCTGCTCTATCTGAGTTCCTGTCCTTGTTTCCTTCAATGATGAACTGCAATGTGGAAGTGTAAGCCAAATAAACACTTTCCTCCCCAACCTGCCTTTTGGTCATGGTGTTTAATGGCAGAAATAGAAGGCTTAAGTAAGACAGTGACTAAGACAGCTGAGAAAAAGCAACTTAATGAAGAAAGGGCTTAATTTTTATTTTGATGGATAGTCCATCTGGGAAGGGAAAGCACTGCTGGACTGTGAAGCAGCTGGTAACATTGTATCTGTAGTCAGGAAGCAAAATGATGTGTGCTAGTGCTAGCTCTCTTCTTTCTGCTCTTTCTACTAGGTTCAAGTCCATGACTGGTGTGGATTGGTACTGCCTATTTTGAGTGGGGGGTCTCCCTGTTTCAACGAACCTAATCTAGACTATTCCACACAGACATTCCCAGAAGTGTATTTCCAAATTGACTATAAATTCAGAGTATGATGAAGGATAATTAACACTAAAAGCCTTTTGAAAATACCATGTGGAAAGTGCTATTGTAGAAACTTCTTAAAATATACACATATACAAACATAAAAAGAGTTAAGTTAGAGTTATCTTACAAGGAGAAACAACACCCCAACACAGCAATAAAATTAGCAAATAAAAACCTAAGTACCATGAGTAGGCTGCCTCTTTTTGAGTTATTGGTCAGTGGGTTTCCATAGGCTCTCAGATATTACCGGTTACTGCCTTTGCTCTTGGTTACCCTCCACAAATTGACGGTAAAACCCTATTGCTGAAGATGTTGTATTCTTGAGTCATTAAGTCAAGCAGGTAATGACCTGGAGGCCTCATCCTTATCAGATAGCTGTCATAGTGCTGGAAGGTACTCTGCATACTGCTGGAGTAGAAGAGCAATCCTCAATCTACTCAGCTGCAAACCATGAGATCTACAATAATGCCTGGCAAGATAAACCCAATGGTGTAATAGTGGCATGGATGTTATGGGATGAATCAACCACTTTAGGTTTGATTTAAGGCCCTTTACACAAGGTGGAACCCAGAACTGGCACCATTATCAGGGTCAGGAACCTGGAGCTAAATAGATCATAGGATACAGGGCAAAACATACTACTCTTATTTTGCTAAATAGACATAGTATTAAAACAACTCCTGATAACTTACTGCTATACCCATAGATCAGTGCATCTTTTAACCCTCATTACAGAAGCATCTTACTGCAATAGATGGCAGTTAACACAGAAACACAGAACTGGTCAACATGGAGAGAATAAGAGAGTTGTGGTGGCTTAAATAAGAATGGCTTCTGTAGGCTCATATGTTTAAAGATTTGGTCCCCAGTTGGTAGAACTGTTTGGGAAGGTTTAGAAGGTGTGGCCTTGTTGGAGGAGGTACATAACTGGATGTGGACTTTGAGGTTTCAAAAGCCCAGGCCCAGGTGCAGTGTACTGGCTGGTTTCATGTATAGATTTGACACAACCTAGAGTCATCAGAGTGGAAGGAGCCTCAGTTGAGGAAATGCCTCCATGAGGTCCAACTGTAAGGCATTTTCTCAATTAGTGATCATTGGGGGAGGGTCCAGCTTGTGGCTGGCAGGGCCATCTCTGGACTGGTGGTCCTGAGTTCTATAAGAAAGCTGGATGAACAAGCCATGAGAAGCAATCCAGAAAACAGTTTCCTTCATGGCCTTCACATCAGCTCCTGCTTCCAGATTCCAGTCCTGCTTTGAGTTCCTGTTCTGACTTCCTCCAGTGATAAACCATAATCTGGAAGTGTAAGCCAAATAAACCCTTTCCTCCAAATCTTGCTCTTCGTTCTTCTTCTTTTTTTTTCTGTTGCAAGAGAAACTCTAAGACACCCAGTCTCTTCCCTGGCTGTCATGTGCTTGTTGATCAGATACAAGCTCTCAGCCCCTATTCTAGCACCATACTTACCTGCCTGATGCCATGCTCCCTGCCATGATAGTCATGGACTCACCCTTTGAAACTGTAAGATTCAATAAATTCTTTCTTCTATAAACTGCCTTGGTCATCGTGCTTTGTCATAGCAATTTAAAAGTTACTAAGACAAGAGTGCTCTTCTCTAAGTGGGCCATCTATATGATGGCAATCTTTCTTAGGCTCAGGGATCTTCAGCTAGTCCCTTCCCTAGCTGAAGAGATACTGGCATTTGAGAACTACCAGGAGAGGAAGAGTCGGTTCTCTTTCAGTATGTGACCCTTGTAGGTCCATTATGTTCCAAGGCACGATCTGTACCCCCAAGGGTTTGGGGGCAACACAAATAGAACTCAACAAGTTAGAGACAGACAGAGAGAGAGAGAGAGAGAGAGAGAGAGAGAGAGAGAGAGAGAGAGAGAGAGAAGAAAGAGAGAGACACACACAGAGAGAGTTAAAGTAATTAAAGTAATTGGGTGGTAAGAATATTGGGATGGATATAAGAGGAATTTGGGGAGGCTGTGACCATGGTCAAAATATATTGTATGAAATTCTCAATTATTAAATACTATTTTAAAATCCCCATCAGACTGGCAATCATGAATTACCATCAAACTGGTCTTTCAGAAAACAACAGACACAGGAAAGTCCCTCTCACCCTCTCTCCTAAGGCAGGCCACGTAGGATTCCTCATCTTTCCCTTGAGACTCCCATTTCAGAAGCACCTCTTCCCTACAGCATAGGGCTAAGGGTTCCTTATGTCTGTGAGAATGGATAGAACAAGCTGGAGTCCTTTTAAGACCCCAGTTCACTGTATTATTTAATACCATTTGTCTTACTATATTTCTCCCCAACTGTTGACTCTTCATCAAACCTAAACAGAATATGCAGGTTCCTCTGATTCCTTAGGTGTTGGTTTTTGGAGGTTCTACTGTCACTTAAAATTTATTTTATGTCAGTCTGTACTTTTCACTCACTAACCTGTCTTCTGTTGTAGGACCGTTATCCATTCATCCATGAACCTAGTGATGGGTGAAAAAAATATTTCTTCTTCCACGCAAGAAAATAAACAGGATTTCCATGGAAAATTTCATTGCATGATGAACAATGCCATATTGATTTGTTTTGTTTGGTTTGGTTTGGTTAGTTGGTTGGTTTGGGGTTTTTGTTTGTTTGTTTTTGGCTTGTTTGTTGTAGAAAAGCTTTTTGTGTAGCGAAAGAAAGAGAATAAACTCTGGAGTCAGAAATATGGTAGTGGCGTTGGAGTGCAGTCATTAGTGGGATGACTATAGTCTCACTGAGTGCTTTTACCTATATTCCTATTTGTAGTACTGACTGAGTAGTACTTTGACAAGGGGATCACTATGAAAACCAAATGGAATGCTCTGTGCAATGTATCTGACCTTGTTAATAAATTTCACCTCTTTGCCTCTTAGCATGTTACATGTGACATTTATGGTGCTTTGTGTCTTCCATGTCCTCTTAAAGTATACAAGCAAGGTGACAGCACAGAATCTTATTTCATAAGTGAATGAGCAGTTTTGATTTTGTTCCAAATTGATTTGGAAGTTTATGTGTTTACTTGATTTACGTGAGTCTCAAACCAGACAGATGCCTGAGTTAAGAGGAAGTTTTTATGAGATTGCAGCAATATCACCTTTTCTCACTTGAACTTTCTTTTGCATCCCAGATGGTCATATTTTCTAAATATCTGAGGTGAAAACTGTAACTTCTCCACTCATACATCCACTTTATAAGTTATTGATTCTGGCTAGGAATTGTGCTTCCTACAGTATTTGCTTAATGGATGTATTTTCCTCAGTTTCATCATTATTATGTTTTGAAAAAAAACAGTAATTTACTGAGCATCTATCCACAGGTGATTCTGATCATTCACTCAGAATTACCCAGGCTCAATAGTGATTTAGTTCCCATAATAATGCTTAGGAAATAAAAAATTAGAACCTTAATTATTGCTTTGTGAAAAAACATAAAATATAAATGAGTGCTAGCTGAATACTAGTATTTTATTCAACAAAGGATGAGATATATAATAGGATCTGGATTTTATTTTTCAAGGCTGGTTTTAGAGTTTCCGTATGTTTAAACGTACAGCTGTTGTCTTAAAAGGTACAGAACTTCATTAACATGAAGATGTATCACTAGACAATGCATTTGATCCTGAATGAAGTGAATCATACATACACACATGTATGATACACACACACACACACACACACACACGTAATGAAATTTTATGTTGGAATGAAGAAATAAATCAATACCACAAATTCCTTGAAAGTAAATGTATGAACCAATATAAATTGTAAAGTGACCCTTTTAAATTTTGTGGGAGCTCCCTGGAAGGTCTGGTTTAGTTAGAATCATTAACATACCACTCATGCATAACTGGAATATTTTTTCTTTTTGTTTATTCTCATCTTTCACATCATGCATCTCCATTCCATTCATTTCCCCATCCCTTTGTATACACCCTCTGCTCTTGCAACCCCCCAAAATAAAATAAAATAAAATTTAAAAGAATAAAGAGAGAGAAGAAAATCAACCTTGTCATGGAAGCTGCATGTGACGCAGTGAGTCGCACAATAAATCCATTTATTCATGTATCTTTACTTGCAAGCGTTCAGTGCAGAGTCATTGGTCCGGTTTGAGGCCTCTGGTTTCTGCTGCACTCTCAGTGCTGGGCCCTCACTGGAACTCCCCTTGGTTATCCTGCTGTTGCCTTATGTTGTGGAAATTCTGCAGCCTTGGGTCTGCAGGACTGGTTCCTTCATGTGCTCCAGCAGATGGGGTGGATGTTGGGGTGGGCCATCACAAATCCCTGATTCTGGGCCTGGGTAGTTGCAGGGTTTGTCAGTCTGTCAACTGTCCCTTGTCCTCGCCACCAGGGTGAGCTCTCCTGCATTGTCCTGGCGAGTTCACCCCTTTCAGCCATGAGCAAGGGGCATGGTCAGTTCTCCTACTTGCATGTCCTCAGGGTCGGATCTCCCACACCTACACCTTCAGGGTCAACCACACCGTGTTGCCCAGGTGTGGTGTACGGGCCACTCTCCCGAGTGCTGCACCTGACGAGGGGCAGGGTCAGCCCTCATCTCCCACCTGCCTCAGGTGTTGATGGGCAGAGGACGAGGGCATCTTTCCCCCACATGACAGAAGGGGACAGCCTCCCATTCTCACGACCTCAGAGCTGGCTCACCCACACCTCCGCCAATGGGACTGACTCCATTGTGCTGCCCAAGGTAGGTACAGGGCCTACCCTCCTGAGTGTTGTAGCTGGCGGGGACAGGGGCAGTTCTTCCTCTCTTCAAGTGGAGTCTTGAAGAGCTAATGGGAATCTGTGAATTGCGGAAGTACTGAAAACACCTCAGGTAGAGAAGCTATTCTCTGCAGTTGATTTATGTGATCGCCTTACAATGTTGAAAACAGATGTTAGGAAGGCTGATTGTTGCTCAACGTGGAAATGTAAAGAACATGAAAAGAGTAAGGAACATCTTTCTTAACGCCCCCCTCACTCCTGGAGTAGGTTGACCAGCAAACCAGACTGCTCAGATTTCTAGGTTGCTACTGGAATGCTTCTAAGGCTGCTGTCTCTCCCAAAGAACATTTTACTAAGCCATTTCCTTTTCTGGCATTATCTAAAGAAATTCAAAAACTGTGCCTTACACCAAAGACCTTCTAAAAGCTGCCAGAGAGGGACACTTGGTCCAGCCTCACACCAGTTCCTTACTGTGTTCCATAACCTGTCATATATTAATCTCATATTTATTTCATATGTGTTCATTTTACCTTCCAACTAATATGAAAGTCTATTTAGTATTTTATGGATAGTACATTAGTTCCCTTTCTTATCTCTGTGGTGATACATCTCAGAGAAATGTCAGGGAAAAAGGTCTATTTTGTTTCATAGCTTTAGAGGGTAGAGCCATCATCACGGTAGGCGGACAGACTAAGGCCTTTCCCTTTACCTAAGTGGGAACATACACTGTGGGTCATTGACACCCCGGTGGATCAGCAAACAGGGAGTTCAGGCCAGAAGGTGGGTAGATGAAACCCTAAAAGGGCCACCCTCTGTGACTCTCCTCTGCAGTAATACCTCCCACTCTGAGGGATCTATGAGTCCTGAGAGCTTAGGGACCAAGGGCCCATATGTCATTTACATGTACAACAATGGAAGCAAAGAGATGTGGTGAATATGTTCATGTAATGGTTTTAAATGACAGAGATTTAATTGAATCTGATTTCATGGTCTGTATTGCTATTTCCTACCACATACCTTTTCTATGTGTGCTGGACCCTTTGTTAAACCTGAGAATTGAGAGGAGAAAGGACCAAATCCATGATTGTCCAGCTAAAGTAAACGGAATTTTGGGGTGTATGCCGGCTATCTCTCCCAAGTCAGTATTTGAGGGATCAGTCCCTGCTGGCCACTTGAGGTCATTTTCATAGGAGAGATAAGGTGTCCATAGGGGCAAGAGAGGCACCTGTTACACATTGTTAGAAACACAACGGAAGATAAGGAGCAAGGTAAAGATACATCATGTCGAAGGGGTTGCAAGATTAGTGGAGGGTGGAAAACATGTTTTACAGTTTACAACAGATCTAACAAACAGGAACTTAATTATAAATGGAAACTTTTGACTCCCAAGTATTTAGCACAGGACAAACAGGAACATAGTCTTTAACTATTGCAAGGATTTAACAGGGATCAACGGGAACTTATTCTTTAACTAGGCAAGGATTTAACACAGTACAAACAGGAACTTGTTCTTTAACTACAAACAGAAACTTTAACCTGCACAGGACAAACAGGAATTTAACAGTCTGAAATGCAAACAGAACCCTTAACTTACAAGGTATATTGTTCCTGTTTTGGTCTCACACCTACATTCTTACTTGAATTTAGTAAAAAAAATTTTATAGGTAAAAATGATGTATTCTTTTATAATCACTGCCTACCATGTCTTGCATATGGTGGACACACAGTGAACTTTTTGAGCGGGTGAGTGGAAGGGAAGAGCTATCTCACAGTCATTAGCCAACGTTTCCATTTTGGAGAAAGAGTTATAGCAGCTCCTTTAGTTTCATATCTGTTTCCTCATTGAATTCTTCCATACTTCCTTTTCCTTTTAATCACTGAAGCCTTTGATTTCTTCCTGCCAATATTCCTTACTGAACAAGAAGATTTATCACATTATCACACAGACACGTCTGGCAACTTGAAAATGGTAAGAAAGCAAAATGCAAATAATGATGACTTCTATTTGGTAGGCTTGGAACTAAGGATGCTAGGGAAATACAGTTTTTTTCTTACTTCCCATTGTTTGGATACATTTCAGGTGCTATTAATTCTGCTCTCCACTAGTAAAGTTAAGAGATTCTACTTTGTATGTTTTAGCATGTAGATAGCAAATCCACTGAGTTTAGAAACTACATGTTATTACCAGATTTTAAATATACTCTTGGCTTGGAGAATGGCTTAAGGAACACTGAATGAATGATAACAAATCCCATATCTAGATTCCCATGGTTTCTTTATGTCCTTAGCCACAAACTAAATATGCTGATATAATTTATAGAATATTGAACAGAACTTCCTAACAAATGCTGGCATAGTGTCCACTTACAGCAGGACATTCTGTGGGAGGCACCATATAGTCCACAATTGCTTTTATCCATCATGGTGATGATTTGATTTCTGCCTTGGGGATTCTGATACAAAAACAGTAGAACCAAAAGCCATGCTACTATCATGGAAATATAATTATGCAAAGAGGGCATTAGTGTCCAAAGGCAACTCCAAATCCCCAGACTCCAAGAGGTAGTCCTGGATTAGGAAGATTTCTGGTGATGAGATAAAAGCCAGCATTCCTCAGCAACTGGTGAAGCTGCTTCCCCACTACCAAGAGAAGTCATTTCCCATATCCAGGCGGACGTGGTGCCCGGCAGCAGTCTGGAGCACACACAAGTACCTGTTCTACATTTCCAAAGTTCACGCCCTTGGAGAGGCGTACTCTCTCCTTTCTTGTCTTGCTCTCCCTCTAGGGTCCTCTCTGTCTGCTCTGCCCCTGTTTTTCTCCAGGCCAGGTCCAGTCCACTGGACATGTTCCATCTACTTTCTCCTTTTGCTTTGGTCTCTTTCAGACACCTCTGGCTGTTTCCTCTCTCATGTCTACAATGAAATCCTTCCCCTTAACCATACCCATGGAGCGACATGTGTCATGGAGTCAGTTTATACAATCAGGTTTTAGAACAAAAGTGAATCTTGTAAGAAAAAATAACTTATTTATTGTTAAACTTTCCCCCAACTTTTATTTTGAAGTTTTTAATTGATAGAAAGATTTAAAAAGACAGTGAAATATAATTTTCTTAGATAAATGAACCAACATTTTACTATGTATGTTTTAGTTCCCTTTGTAACTAATACTTTTTTATAGTCTATAGATGATAACTAATAAAAACTTTACTTTTTTATTATTTTAGTCACAACTGGATGTAAATGCTCTATGATAGCAGGAATTAGACCCATCCTGTCTATTGCTGTATCTCCAGCACCTACCATGTTTGGCTTAGAATAGAAGCCCAATACATATCAGCGACTAATAGACTGAGTTGTTCTTTGTACAGTTTCTTCCTGGTAACTACACAAGTCAAAGTTTGAAAGAAATTAATTATACTTGATATTTAAATTAATAAATAAATGAGAATCACCTTGAGTATAAACAGATATAACATCTATTAACTTTGTCAAGTTCTTTAGAGGAAGAGGGAATAGATGGGCTATTTGTGCCAAGTGCTCATTACTTAGTTGTTCTGAGATATCCATACATTCTGCCATTTCTTCTTATAACTCACTCTTTAAACTTAACTGTTGAGAGAATATTTCCATAGGTTTCTGTGAGAAAAAATACGGAAAGCGCCTTTTCATGAACCATTTTTTTTAAACAACAATTTTGATACTAAACAAAAGACAGTATTTTCCTCTGACTATGAAACTCTGGAGTAGGTCTACTTGTTATCTATACAATGATAGCAATGCTTCTCTCTGGAACATAGTTTTGACAAGTTCTTTTTTGCAGCCCAGTCTTTTCGAATAAACTTCTAAGCTGCTCTAAACTTAGGACTTCGCAGCTCAAGGCCATTGTATGAGCAGCATCAAAGTAAGCAGCTCCATGTAACCCCTTTAGGATTCTAGGGAACAGTGGAATTGACATGCACACACAGTTCAAATGTTGGGTGTGTCATGGGTAGTAAAAGTTTTGTCTCTGACCCAGGAATTGCATGTCATTTTTCAGTATCCAAGACATTATACCAGGCTAAATCATCAGTTTGCAAACCTAGGTAAGGTATCCAAGTTTTTCAAGGTTTCTTTTGAGTGTTCTCAGGCTTGTCTGTTCTCAGGACCGCTGATGTGGGTCACTGCTGGATGACCTTTGTGAGACAGGGTGGAAACTGAAGAAAAAGACAGTACCAGCCTGAGGCAAAGAAGAGATATTATCAGGGTCTCAGAGCTGATCTGCTATGATCAGCTACCCACGCTAAGTTCAAAGCAACCAGCCATGAATAAATGGATCGACATCAGTAATCAGGATGGCTCATATCCCAGAAACAGATGTGTAGACAATAACCCTTGACTTCTTCCCTCTACTAGGTGGCTTCTCATAGAGACCAACTTTCTTCTTTCTTTTAAGATTGATCTTTAGGTCATTGTTGGGCACTTTTATTAAGGTGCCTAGTCCTTGGGTTCCTCTAGCCCCATGGTGGGCTACCAGCCTCTTCAAAAATTAAGGTTTAAGAAAAGTGAGCCTCTTTGCCTTATGGGGGAGGATTAGCTGAGCCCAGACACTCCTTTTTTTTTAGTGTGTTGGTTCTTGATGTCTGGCTATATAAACTACAGAATAGGTTTTCTCTCCTGGTTCAGTGACCCTTGGGAATGAGGACAGGGTAAAGAAGATACAGTACTTTGGGCCTTAATAATTCATAATGAGGAAAACATAAGTTGGCAGTGGCTTATATAGCAGGAATTTGCAAAAGAATGTCATTGTATTTTCTTGGTGTAAACAGTTATGGGACCCTCAGGAATTTGAAAGTGTTGGCTGTGCGCTTTCTAAAGGGATGTAATTAAATAGCAGCACTCCATCCAAGCTGGCAAGCCAAATCATTGGTGGCTCCTTCTTTTTACACAATGTAGACTTAGAAAAATGGACATACGAAGAAACATGATGGACACAATGTGGTCATATGAAGGTTTGTAGAGGAAACTCACTGGTTATTTCTGACTGTTCATTTTGCAAGGATTCATTATGTCCTTCTAAATCAGCTATTCTAGTCAATGTTATTGCCAGGATTCTCAAAGCAATACTTTTAATGAGAACATTTAGGAACAGTTTATCTTAGAAATGTATAATGTGACAGGTTGCCCTTTAATTTGTTTCTTCTTATCTGCAATGGGGACTATAGTTCTGAAAGTTAAATTTGTATTGAAAAGGGCAAATAGATTGAGGATAAATCATAAATACAGAACTCCAACAAAGCACGGGTCTTTAAAAAGGGACATGATTGTCCATCATAAATAAAGTTCAAAAACATGCATGGAGATTGAAGTATAGAGCTACAGGGAAATCCAAGAGAAGCAGGCAGAATGAGATAGAGTTGCATTTGGAGATACATTATATTTCAAGTACAGCTTGTTAATGGATGGACTACCTGACTTGAAGCACAAGAAAGCAAGAAAAATTTTAGTTTGGTGGTAAAGAGACAAGGGAAAAACAAATATTGGTTGAGATATTATTCAGTCATAGAGTAGGTAGGAGAACTCATGATAAACAAAGCACCAAACAGTGGCAGGCCAGCCTATTTGAACAAAGCAAAGTAGATGCGAGGCAGCTACTAATAACTCTTAAATTATAATCTAGTTTGTTATGGGATTGGGTAAGACTATGTATGCCTGGTAATGACTATGGCTTTAACAGCAATTAGAGCCAAGAATGATAATATTTAGGTTGCCCTTTTGGCTGGAGGATACAAGTGTCCTGACTTGTAGGGTTCCACCAGACAGTGGCATTTTAAAAGTTCATGAGTCAATCTGAAGAATATAATCAAGAGTGAGGCTAAAAGCTAAATTTAGAAATTCAGAATGTTCAAATGCATTATACAACCGAAGTGCCAGAAAGCACCAGAAATTTTTGGGTAAAGTCAGGAGTAAGTTCTTTCCTCCCTCCCTCTCTTCCTCCCTCCCTCCCTTTCATTCTTCTCCCTTCCATATTATTTGGAGACTATATTAGAGAGTCTTCTCTGCTCTTGTAATTTAACCCTATTGGTAAAATAAATAAGCTGACTATTATCAAGACTATTAAGAGCCATGACAAAGGTAAGCAGGGGGCTCCATAAAATATGAAAGGCAGGGGCAGGAGTGAAAATTGTGAAAAGTGGAGGGGATGAAATGGGAGTAGGCAAGTACTAGAATATAGCATAAGCCCAGGTTTGTGCAATCGTGTGAGCTGAGAGAGCATTTAGTAACCTTTGAGAATTTCACAGTTATTTTGCTGGAGAGCCATAGAAACATCTTATAAAAGCAATGTGCATGTGCGCGCGCGCGCGCGCGTGCGCGCGCACACACACACACACACACACACACACACACACACACACACACATCAGTGTCTTAAATAAACACATAGTTCTCTGCTATGGTAGGCCAGTTCCAATCATGAAGCAACTCTTATTATGTAGCTTGGTCTTAAACTCATCTTTCTGCCTTGGCTTCCTGAGTGCTGGGATTACAGTTGTGTGCTACCACACCTAGCTATGGTGTTCCCTTAGTCATCTTCCGGCCCGGCCCTAGGCAAGCTTAGCCTCACTAGAGTTCCTGTATTGTTACTTGGAAACAAGCTTTCTGGGTGAAGGAAGACGAAGTTACTCTGTCTTGCACATAGGTCTATATTCTGAGAGTCTAACAGTCCTCCCAAAAGAGTCCGGTGGAATGGCGTCACAAATCCACATACCCTGGCAAATCCGTGGTAATTCTCCACCTAAGTCCTTATTTTAGTAGAAGGCTGTGTATATAAGCTCATTCCTGTTCAGGCCTAAAGCAGATTCTGGGTCATGCTTACAATAAGCTATGTGCATCTCTCAGGGAGGCATGGTTTTAGTTTCTATTCTCATTCCGATGATTTATGCTTGACATCTTTATTTCTGTTTTAAAGATGTCCCCAAAATGAAATACACTTCTTAATACCTCACAGATAGTATCTATAGTGATAAATTATTGCTAGGAGTGTTTGAGTGTCTGTGAATGCCCGAAAAGGTAATTATAGAGAAGGGACTATAACGCTGTATTAGCCAGATGATTTGTCTGGTTCTGGTGCTGAAATGCCTTGTAACCCTTGGGTAAAAATCTGAGACATGAAATTTGGGCAGCTTCTAAAAGTAATGAGGGACCAGAATGATATTCAACATTAAATATTATCTGAGTTGCTATTTGTCTAGCTTTTGGTGCAAAGAGGTATTTTATTTTCCTTCCAAAATACATTTTTTTTCATGAGAATGGTTACTATGGTACTAGAATTTAATAAAAAATGACGAGTACACGAGGAAAGTGATAAAACATCATGTAAGGCTATTTTAGATGATCCCTCCATACAGGAACGCTCTTGGTCTTCTTCTCTGTACTTAAGGGCTGTAGTTATATGTCGAATATTTGACTCTACAATTCAGCATATTTTCAACACCGAAATAAGTTATATTTGTTTTGAAAGATAATTACCTTAAATATTTTAGCTTTGATCCAGATAAAGTATTAGTAATTTCCAGCGGCAGTTGGCACAATATGGGAAGATTTTACATAAAGAATAGCAAGCCAAAACCAGTGATAAAGCAACAGCAGAGCGACTGTTGTGTTTGTGCAGGAGATGAGAATGGGGAAACAGATGAGGGTGGAGAGAGATCTGGAAGATGTTCACAAGCTTTCAACAAAGGGTGGCGCCTGATACACTTACATTGCAAAAGGCGCATGGCTATTCTGTGCAGTTGGCAATTCCCAGTTAATTGGACTTTGTATCTGTTCCAGCTTCTCTGCAGACACCCTTCTTGCTTGGCAAGCTGCTTCAAACTTCTGCTGAGTACATGCCTTCCTTTCAAAACTTTTTTTTTTTAAAAAAAGAAAAACATCCAGGTTTATTAAAAGAATACACAGCCGTTGGTCCAAACCTATTTAGCAGCCTTTAAAATCATTTTACAATAATGTTCACTAGTTAGCAAACTCATAAGAGGGGGAGATACAATTTCTTCTGTAACTTAAAGTTATTTACGAGTCAGTTGTGGTAGTACAATCTCTATAATTCTAGCACTCAGGAGACAGCAGCAGGAGGATTACTATAAGTTTGAGGCCTTCCTGGTCTGCATAGTACATTCAAGACCAGCCAGTGGTATATAGTGAGACATTGTCTCAAAAATCCTATGTAAATAAAATATTTATTATACTGACCTAGTTTTTGTGTGTTTGTGTGTATGTTTCCATTTCTCTCTCTCTCTCTCTCTCTCTCTCTCTCTCTCTCTCTCTCTCTCTCTCTCTCTCTCTCTGTGTGTGTGTGTGTGTGTGTGTGTGTGTGCGTGCGCGCGCGCCAGGCTTTCTCTCTGTAGCCCTGACGGTCCTGGAACTCTGCAGACCAGGCTGGCCTCCAACTCAGAGATCCACCTGCCTCTGCCTCCCAAGTGCTGGGATTAAAGAGGTGTGCTGTGCACTACCACCTAGCTTTAAAAGCACTTAAAATGGTTAGTGTTTGTTTTCTTTTTCTTTTTTCTTTTTCCTTTTCTCACTAGAGGAGAGCTGATTTTATTGGCTATCAAAGTTACTTGCTCCCGTAGAAACCTAGGTACCCAGTGGGATAAGGTTTCTTTCCTTTGTTGTCCTTAAGGAAATTGATTGATTGCCCTCGATGGAGGACATTCTGCTCCTAGAGTCTCAAGAGCATTGATTTCAATACTCTATAAGTAGGATATTCTAAATGAATTAATGTTTTCAGTAGAGCAATTTCTATTTCCTTTAATGAAGCCATATACATGGACCATTATCATGCTAAGTGTTATAAAAGAAAGCAAGAGAATTTCAAGGCTCTTGATGATTTGATGTGGTTGAGGATTTCTATCATATGGATACTACATTATTCAGCTGTTTCCAGATAAATCTTTTCTAGCTAGTACTCACAGATAATTCAATTCAATACATGTGGGGAATGAATTTGAATACGTTATACTAATATACACATGTTCTTTCAGATACATTAATTGATGAGTCCCAAAACTAAATATTGAATGTACTGTTTCCTCAAACTGTTCATCTCCTGAATACGGCTTATTATAGTAGATGGCAACAATGAACTACTTGCTCCATAATCTGAAGCTTGCAACCTTCAAGTTTTATGAAAACCTCATAAAGGTATTGCTTATGTAATTTTGTTCTTAACCAATCCTGTCTTGAGGCCAGAGCGACAATGCAGGGGCCGAACAGATATTTCCAGCTGCCTGGGTGTGGCGACGTGGAAACCTGCAGAGCGACTGGTTTTGTCTGTTGGCCCAGAGGCTTGTGCCTGCCTGTCTCTGGAAGGGTGAGTCTGAGTCAGCCAGGGAGTCACTTTCTGCTGCAGAATGGTTCTGAGAAGCATAATCCGACTATAGGATAAAAAACACATCAGAGAAAACGCCAACAAAAGCCTCTTGGGGATTAGGGTGTGTGTATAGTCGCAAACGCACCGTTCAGGGGGAGTGAAAGCCCGCTCTGGTTTGTGAGGGACACTCAGTGACACGGAGATTCACTCAGTACTGTAGAGCCTGAGACTGGATCTTGAGGAGCTTATTTTTCAATTTTTTAAGAAGTAGAAAACACCGAGAACTGAAAGTGTAAGATCTTTTACTGAGATGGATACATACTTACCACTGAATCTTAGCCCTTTATTTCATTTCCCTGATCTTGATATTCCAGGCTCCACGCTTCACTCTATGTATGTTTTTTCTTTTCAAAATTTCTTTGTTGAAAATAATTCTTTGACAATTTCATACATGTATATAATACATCTTGGTTATAGTCAACCCTTTGCCCTCTCTTATCCTTCCCCGAGTCCATTGAGTCCTCTCCTCCTGACTCCTACCAAGCTTCCATCCCACTATCATGTCTTTCTGGTTTGGCTTTGTGACCCATTAAGTTTAACCAGAGCCGCTTGAGTGGGCGTCGGTGTGGAACTGTGAGGAAAAGCCACTGGTGGCTACATCACTGAAGACTTTCTGTCCTTCAGCTGCCATCAACTGCTACTTTCCCCTGGGCCCTCCCCCGTATTTGACTAAACTTCTAGAGGCTCGCCCTTGCGCAGACTTTGTGCCGGCAACTGCAGCTTTTTCTGAATTTTTGAGTGTCTCAGCAATGGCAAGCCTGTAGACAGAATTTCAGAGACCTCTTCCCTGTCATTCTTCCCTTTGATTCTTTCTGTCCTCGCTTCCACAATGTTCCCTGAGCCTAAGAAAGGGTATGACAGGCGTCTTGTTTAATGCTGAGCAGTCCACAGCTGAGTCTAGGAAGGGGTCATATGAGTGCCTAGTCAGTCGGGCAGCAGTCACTTATTGTCGGCACCTTCAGCCGAGTGTCTCTGCTTTGACCATTACTTGCTGCAAAGAGAGGCTTCTTTGATAAAGGCTGAATAGCAGCACCTGACTGTGACCATAAATGCAAATATTTAAGAGGCGATTTGACAATATGTTTATTTAGCAAAATAGCAATAGTAGCAGGGTGGTTTCAATGAGACCAACCCAGTTGGTGAACTATTAGGAAAGATTAGAAGATGTGGCCTTGTTGGAGGAGGTGTGTCCTTGTGGGGTGGTCTTTGAGACTTTAAAAGCCCACACCAGGTCTAGTCTCATTTCTCTGTCTGTCTGTGGGTCAGCTATTGCTCCAGCACCGTGCCTGCCTGCCCCAGCACTCCTGGCCATAGCGATCACTGACTAACCTTCTGAAACTGTAAGCAAGCCCCCAGTTAAAAGCTTCCTTTTATAAGTTTCCTTGGTCATGGCCTTTCTTCACAGCAATAGAGCAGTACCGAAGACAAGCAGGTTCAACACTAGTGATTGTAACCTTTCAGCTGTGGGTATTTGGTCAGGTCCCAGGTACCTGTCATGAACTCCTTCCTACAGAGTCTGCTTCAGTTCCATTCAGAAAGCCAGTTGGTTAAGGACAGACTTAACTGCATCTCACATGTCCTGAAATGTCACATTTTCTGTCATACTGGGGCCCAGATTCTTATGGGGAGGGATTCTTTGATCAATGGGTTGTGTAGATGTGTATTTCTTCTATCCAAACATTTGGGCCTTTCCTAGTTACTTCTATTATTGAGTTCTTGCCTAATTTCCCAAGATTAATGGTCTTAGTGGTTTGAAATTCATTGAGTCTTGATTTATGATCCAATACTTCATCAATTTTGGCAAGTGACTTTTTTTGTGCATGAAAATAAATGCCATAGTATTATATATAGCACTTACTTGAGAGTAATTAATCTTGCTAAAGTCTAAAAATTTTGAATTTTCTTTTGCTAGTTCCTTACTGAAATGTGTTCATACCTTTACATTTAAATGAGATGACTTATTAATTAAATTTTTCCTTGTTCCTTCACTTAAAAGAAAAAAAGTGATAACTTTTAAACATAAATTAGCATCTTAAAGTTTTGGAATATGTGTTTTACCAATATGCTGGGTTTTTTAAACATTTCTGTGCCCTTATGTTTTTAATAGGTCCTTTGTAAGCAATATTGACTATTGTTTTCCAATTCTAATGATTTTTATAACTGGAGAACTGGAGAAAATGTTTGTATGTAGTGTTATGTCATTTGTCTTTTAATAAATAAAGCTTGCCTGAAGTTCAGAGAGGAAAACAGCTGCATTGATCAGCCTTACAGACCAGGCAGCGGTGACACACACCTTTAATCCCAGTAGCCACACTAGTTTGCCATAGAAACAAGGCAGTAGTGGTGCACCCCTTTAATCCCAGCACTAGAGAGGAATATAAGACAGGAGGAGACAGCTCACACACAGTCTCATTCTGAGATTCTCTGGGACAGGATCACCATTTCGGGCTGAGGTGAAGGTAAGAGCCAGAGGCTGGCTGTTTTGCTTTTCTGACCTTCAGATTGAACCCCAATTTCTGTCTCTGGATTTTTATTAATTGTGCTACATTTGTATTAAAATCTTGTTGGCAGAGGTTTCTGTCCTGACCAGTCCCGTGGCCATTCAGTCAAAAAGAAATACACAGAGGTCTATATTAATTATAAACTGATTGGCCTATTAGTTCAGGCTTCTTATTAATTAATTCTTTTATCTTAAATTGGCCCATTATTCTTGTCCCTGTTAGCCACGTGGCTTGGTACCTTTTATCAGTGAGGCATTCTTGTGTTTCTTCCTCTGTGTCTGCTTGACTATTGCAGACTGAGTCTTTCCTCTTCCCAGAATTCTCCTGTTCTCGTCGCCCTGCCTATACTTCCTGTCTGGCCACTGGCCAATCAATGTTTTATTAAAATACAAGTGACAAATCTTTGCAAAGTACAATACCATTGTCCCACAATACTCCCCCTCCCTTTTTTTCCAAACAAGGACTGTGAATCAAATCTCCTTTGTTTAGCTTTCTTCCTGACCATTATCCAAACAAGTTGTAACCAACACTCTAAACAAAAAAAATCCATAATCCATTTTGGAGGAATGTGGGATTAGTTTTCTAGGCTACTTCCTGCTGATTGGGGATGCTGATAATCTTATGGGAACCTAAAGAAAATTTAGAATTATGATCAGGTCCTGACTGGAGTATTCTGTGAGGTTTGATCATCTCAACCAGTAGTCTTGAGACTGTTCAGGATGTAGAACTCAGACATCTGGGCCATCCACTCCTATCAGAGATTTTTCAGGGGGTCTTCCTTGGTCAAACCTAATTTTTCTTAACACAGAATGAATCCATAGACCCTCATTTCCTGTGGAAACAAAACCAAAACTTCCTCTCCAAATTAACATATCTTTTGACTAAAAATTTAAAGTCAAAGTATTTTCAAAATGCATATGTTGGATTAATCCAGCAACATTTATAATCAAATGTCCTTTAGGAGCTGTTGCTCCTTCCTCAGCCATCAAACAATTCAAAGACAATACAATAACAATAACATACAGTATCCAGACTCTCTGTGTATTTTCCATCTTTATGTGACATTATTTTAAACTCTATTTTTTTCTTATTTTTAATTTTTGTTTTTTGAGACAAGGTTTATCTGTGTTTCTTTGTCTGTCTTAGAACTCACTCTGTAGATCAGGTTGTCTTTGAACTCACAGAGATCCACCTGCCTCTGCCTCCCAAGTGTTGGGATTAAAGGTGTGTGCCACCACACCTGACTATTCTCTTTCTTTCTTTTTTATTTTAAGGACTTTATTCTTACTCTGTAGGAGGAAGGCTTCTTGTTGGTTCCTGGCTGCTTAGCCCCAAAATAATCACACAAAAACTGTATTAATTAAATCATTGCTTGGCCCATTCACTCTAGCTTCTTATTGGCTAACTCTTATATATTAATTTAACCCATTTCTATTAACCTGTGTATTGCCACATGGCTGTGGCTTACCAGCTAAAGTTTCAGCATGTCTGTCTCTGGTAGCAGCTCCATGGTTTCTCCTTGACTCCACTTCCTTTCTCCCAGCATTCAGCTTAGGTTTTCTCACCTGGCTCTGTTCCCCTATAGCTCTGCTATAGGCCCAAAGCAGTTCCTTTATTCATTAATGATAATCACAGCATATATATGGGAATACCACATCATTTTTCTTTTCTCTCCCAAGCCTATATATATTTTTAAACACATTCTTAGCCATTTAGAGGTTTTTTTTTTATCTGAATCTATCTATATATCTCTCTTTTTCTGATCACATGAGTCATTAATTTGCTAAGCGATATGGCTAGGATTAAAGCCATGGTTTTGATGGCTGGATCCAGCCCATTCCTCAGCTTTCTGAGAGTCTAGCTTCATGGCAGAGGTACAGGCTGGAGCCATGTTTATTGCCAGAACTCTATGGATTTTCAAGGTCCCTGCCACCACCAAGAAGCATGCTATCAGCTATTCATCAACACCATTTAAGTGTTTAGTAATGGGGCCTCTTAAAAGAGCTGCAAGATTTTTGCAGCTAAAACTAAATCATAAGGCCTCTCTTAAATGAGCTGCAGCACATCGCCAGCAAAATGCTGGCTACCAAGAAGCCGTGCTTAACTCTGTTCTTTTGGGTCTAAAATTACTTTTTAAGCTTTCTCAGGTTTTACATGGATTTAAATGGCACACATTGGAGCACCATTTTGTTGTATGAGGCTGCTAGTTCATTTCCTGACTGCCCGGCAGCACAGACCCCAAATAATCACACAGAAACCATATTATTGCAATACTGTTTGGCCAATGCCTTAAGCTTATTTCTGGCTAACTCTTATCTTAAATTAAACCATACCCATTAATCTGTGCATTGCCACAAGGCTGTGGCTTATGGGGTAAAGTTCTGGCATCTGTTTCTGGTGAAGCTACATGGCTTCTCTCAACTCCACCTTCTTTCTCCCAGCATTCAGTTTAGTTTTCCCTGCCTAGCTCTGTTCTGCCCTGCTCTGCTATTGGCTCAAAGCAGTTTCTTTATTCATTAATCAATAAAAGCAGCACATAGACAGAAGGACCTCCTAAACCATTTCCCCTTTTCTGTTAAATAGAAAAGGAAGGTTTTAACTTTAACATAGCAAAATTACATCCAACAAAGCAGATATTAAGCAAGATTACACTTACAATATTTTTATCTATTTTATCTTTTATCATAACTAAGCAAAACTATAACTATAATTATATATTATTCAACTCCATCAAAGACTCCAGAAGGAAATAATATTACCTGAGTAAAGAGAAAGCAACTTCCAAAACTCTAGAATTGACAGAGACATCTTGTTGCCTGGACAGTCATTCAAAGTTCTTCTGTATCATTGGGACATCCATCTTCAGCCCACAGACCCATAGTATCTGGCAGACTTTTCCATGAAGCAGGAAATTTCAAAGACAGTTTCACCTATATTGGCACTTTGTCAGTCACTTTCTTCTGTGTCCTGTAGAATGTCTGGCAGACTCTTTCAAGAAGCAGGAATCCTGAAGGACCATCTCACCTTTAGGCAAGTTCAGCAGTCATTTCTGTGGGTCCTCCAAGTCTAGTTCATACAGCATACCATCAAGCAGTCCAGGCAAGAGCAGTTTCTTGCCCAAATGGCTAACAAGCTCCATAAGGAGCCTCTTCAATGCCCATCATCCTCTCGAAGTAGCAGATGAGTCTCACTGTCATGAAAAGTCCTAAGTTCTTAAAACATTTTAAATGCCATATTCTGAAGGTCTCTGAAAGATTTGAAGAATACCTATCTAACTGAAATAAATCTCTATATATCTAGAAAACCTAACTAACATGACTATAAGCTTGACTATTATAAATGATTATCTATTAACCTGAATTTCTTTATTATACATTATATTTTTAAATGGGTTGCACAAACACAGTACCTTAATCATGTGCAGAAATATATGTATGTTTGCATATATATATAATATATATTGACCTTAAATTTGTATCAATAAACCAAGATCCATACCAATTCAAATCTCTATAGCATATCATCCTTTAAATGTAAACAAATATTTATAAAAAAATATTTGGGAATTTGGGCATAGTACTCTTCAAACTGCTTCATGCCTTTTGTTGAGTGAAGTAATTTTTGGGGGTGTTCATGGCAACCTTTCAGGGGGTCTTAGTCCATTAAACCACATTAGTCTGGAAGGAATCCACAGCTTCTCATCCTCTGTGGAAACAAAAGAAGAACCTCTTTTCCAAAGCAATATATTCTTAGACCCATATTTTGAAATCAAGATACCTTTAAAACATGTGTTGGTTTGGCTTAGCAGCCTGTACAATGAAATGTCTCTTTGTACTTAGCTCCTTCACAGTTAAAAAAAATTCAAAGAAAACACAATAATATACATAATATCATATAATATAATACCATTATATTATTTTCTGACTCATCCTTCTGCCTTTAAATTATGTTTCCTGTTTTGCCCTTTTAAAATCCACAGGTTATTTATATAAGTTTGTTATATGTTATCTTCTAAAAGAAGTTGATTACTTGATATTTTCTAATAATTATCATTAGTAGTACAACTTTTCTAAAATTTAATTGTGTGTGCATTGTCTGAAAGACAGTGAATTTGGTATAATTCTTACTTCACAGAAAAGAAGAGGAAAGATATTAGTTTACTTATATAGTTTATGTATGAGTGTTTTGTCTGCATATATGTGTGTACATGTTCAAGCACTAGCCATCAGATTCCCTGGAACTGGAATTACAGTCACCATGTGGGGTTCTGTGAATAGAATCCAGGTCCTCTGGAAGAGCATCCAGTACTCTTATCCTCTGGGCCACCACTATAGCCCCAGTAAGAGGCATTTTTGACTTAGCAACATCTGAAAACTCTGTACTTTTGCTGCTTCTTGACCAGTATGAAGAGACCATGACATTTTGACTCTATGTATTAACATTTCTGCCCTTTCCCATTTCTTCCTGTATTTACAAATAAGTATATTTAAAAATGTGCATATTTTAGTCCCCCTTCTTTAAGAATATTGTTTTCTGTGGTTATGGCTATTTCTATCTCTTCTTGTTTTATAATTCTGTATTATATTTTTATATTTCTAGTTGGGATTATTTTCCTTCAGTCAAAGGACTGCTTTAAATAGTCCTCTGTATGCTGGTATACTAATAGCAAATTCTCCCATCATTTTTTAAAAATTGTTTTCACCTATTAATAACAACTTTAGAATTGTAGAAAATTCAACTTCACTTTATTTTTCTTTTATTTGTTTATTTATACTTCCATTATTTAAAGACAAATTGAATTAAGATGTACAGCATAGAAGATTTAGTGGGCTTATAAAAGAGCACACAGTTGAAAGGGGACAGTGGTGGTGGGAGATGGTGTAGGAATTGGGAGGGAGCAAGTGGGTTGGATTTGATCAAAATACCTGGTACACCTGGGCACTTCCGTAGTGTTACCTTTGAGTGACAGGTTCTCATCTTTTCCTTTCTCCTCTTCTCTTTTCCCTTGATTACCTCTTCCACATTTTTAGATCAGATCTCATTATGAAGCTCAAGCCGGCATAACCCATCACCATTCCAGGATGGTGCTTTCATTTCTATTGTATCTTTTTGTTGCTGTTGTTGCTTTGAGTTTTGATTTTTAGTAATTTGGTCCTGTCTTCAACAGGTGTAGTAATTTTGATTGAATACTGAATATTAGAACCATCAGTACTTAGAAGATGTTATATTTTGCATTTTTTCCCCAGAGCAGATAGTTTTGTTGGTAAACATTTGTCTTCATATAGACTGTTATCCTTATTATCATTAGGATAATTTGTGATGAATTTCAGTTCATGTAAGATCTGGAATAGCTAGATTTATTATCAGTCCTAGACTATGAATTCTGTTGTAGCCACACATTGGAGCAACATCTGTCAGTGTCCTGCCTCTGCAGGGTTCATGCATTCAAGTGTAGGGCATGTGGATTAGAAAAATTAGGTAGGAGAAACAGATATGAAAGAAATACAGAAACAATAGATGGAACTGGAATGTCTATCCAGTGAATACTGAATACTGAATTTATCCGCATTTATTTTCCATATGCTTATATATCCCAATCCAAAAAGAGGCTCCTTATGGAGTTTGTTAGCCATTTGGGCAAGAAACTGCTCTTGCATGGACTGTTGCATAAACTGGACATAAAGAACCCACAGAGAGAGGACTGACTGCTGAACTTGCCTAAAGGTAAAATGATCCTTTGGAGTTCCTGATTCATGAAAGAATGTATGAGACATTCTGCAGGATACAGAAGAAAGTAACTGAACTCTTGGAAATTTTCTGCTTCATGGAAAAGTCTGCTGGATACTATGGGCCTGTAGGCTGAAGATGGATGCCCCAGTGGTACAGATGAACTTTGGGTAACCTGTCCAGGCAGCAAGATGTCTCTGTCATTTCTAGAGTTTGGAAGTTGCTTATTTACTTAGGTAATATTATATCCTTCTGGAGTCTTTGATGGAGTTGAAGAATGAATAGTTATAGTTTTCCTTTGTTATGATAAAAGATAAAATAGATATAAATATTGTAACTGTAATTCTTGCTTGATAACTGTTTTGTTATATCTAATTTTACTATGTTAAAATGAAAGCCTTTCTTTTTTGTTTAAACAGAAAAGGGGAAATGGTGTAGGAGGTCCTTCTGTATTTCTGTTGCTTTCATTGGTTGAATAAAGAGACTGCCTTGGCCTTTTGATAGGGCAGCCCTTAGGTGGGCGAAGTAGACAAAACAGAATGCTGGGAAGAAGGGAAGTGTGGCAGACACAATGAATCTCCGGCCTGAGATGAACGTAGGTTAGAATCTTCCCGGTAAGCCACAACCCCATGGTGATACACAGATTACTATATATGGGTTAAAGCAAGATGTGAGAGTTAGCCAAGAAAAGGCTAGATATAATGGGCCAGGCAGTGTTTTAAATGAATACAGTTTCTATGTAATTATTTTGGGTATAAGCTAGCTATGTGACCAGGAGTCAGGCGCTGGGAACGCGGCCTGCTCCTCAGTACTACATACACCAAATAAAAGATATGATGCATTGATGCATCTGGTATAGTCAGTAATACAAGGCAGGAGTAGCAGACAACATTCCATTTCACTCATAACTAGTATGCATCAACAATTATTCATAAAATTTGTTATATAAACATATTACAACTATCATACCTACAAACTGACAGTAATTCATTTGTTTCACATTAACACTCAGTTCATAATTACAATAGTAGGTATTCTATCATGGTGACAAAACATCCCAAACACTTAACTTTTAAAGAGGAAAGAATCAGTTTGGGTCACAGTTTGAATGTTCCAAACTTCTCAGAGCCTCTGGTGAATGTGTTGGGTACAGTGGTCTGGAACAAAGCTGCTCACTTTATTACCAGGAAGAAATAGGCAGGGGCCTTAATCCCCGTTGAGATCATACATACAATATGAACCTCTGAGAAGGTTCTTTCTTATAGTAGGTTCCACTATTAACCCATAGCACCATGTAAGGCTCTGAACTTTTAATGCATAGGCCTTTGGGGACATTCAAGATTCATCTTATAGCAATAATCAAATTGATTCCTGCTTCAAGAACATTTTTATACAGATAACTAATTTAAAAAAAAAGATTTTAGTTTTCACACTACATTTGTTAAATTTAATTACCTCTTTTAATCTTCATGATATTAATTAACTATAATTTTAATTATTAAAAGAAGTGGTGCCAGGCATTGTGGCTCACACACGTAATCCCAGCACCTGGAAGATGAGTTTGGAAGATAAATGTGAGTTAGAGGATATCCTTGGCTCTACAGGGTGTTTCACACCAGCTGCCTCAAAAGCCAATAAATGAGTGAATGAATAAATAAATAAACAATTCAACTTCAGATCCCTATGGCTACTTATTTGATAACACATTGTCACATGTTGAAACATATGGAGAGATTATAATCCTATTTGTGAGTATCTTTTCACCTTCTACCATTCACCAGTACTGTACCTGTCAATTAACAAGTGTTTGAGTGTTAATTAAGAGTGGTTATTAAGATTTTTACACAAAAGTAATTTTGAAAGGATAACAGCACAGAGTATAAGAACATAAAAGGAAAAAGAAGTGCCACATTTTAAAGTTGAAGTCTTAAAAGGGAACTAATTTTAAATTAGTTTAAAATTTTCTCATATTTTATTTAAACTAGAAGTTGAATTAAATCATCTGTAGATGGAAGTTTCTGTCCCATCTGGTCCCACAGCCGTTCAGTCCCAGATAAACACACAGAGGATTATATTAATTATAAACTGTTTGACATATTGCTCAGACTTGTTACCAATTAGCTCTTGCAATTATGGGTTAAATTAACTGATAATTCTTACCTATGTTTAGCCACATGGCTTGGTACCTTTTCTCGGTAAGGCATTCTCATCTTGCTTTCTCTGCATCTGGCTGGTGACAGTATCTCTCTGCTTTTCCTCTTCCCAGAATTTTTCTAGTCTGGCTGCTCGCTAATCAGTGTTTATTAAACCAATATGAGTGGCAGATCTTTACAGTGTACAAGAGCATTGTCCCACAGCAGTCATCCTCATAGTTAAAATGTGTGTAAATGCATCTTATGTGAAATTCTGCATATTGTGGCTTTTAGTCTGCTTCATTTATGCCACCCACATGTCCTGGATTCAAGACAGTAACAATTAAAAAGTCAACTTATGTGTGTGTTATATATGTGTGTATGTATGTATATATGTATATGTACATATACACACAATACAATATATATGTATGTATACTCACAGACATTTATATATATTTCTTCAGCTTTGGAAAGATGAGCTGAAAATTATAATCCCACACAAAATTCTTCATGATAAAGCATGCGTATTCAATGCATAATAGATAAAGTTGAGCATCGTGTGGTTAGCACTGGGAGGTGATACCAAGATAGAACAGCATTATTCTCCTTGATCCAATGGTATCTAGTTAGTACTAATAGAAGGGAAAATAGAGATGAGAGCAGGAGCTTAATATGATAGGAGGGGAAAGATCCTAATGGACTGATTGATCACTTAATGGAAATTTCCAAGAGACATAATGTTAATGCAATTCAAGTATGTAATTATGGGACAGATAGCACTGGAGGAGAGAGAATTATTTATAATTCTCTAAACAACCCTGCACATGTCAGTTCCTGCTGAGAGTATTTCATCTACAAATACATAAAAACTAGTATGTGTAGGTACTAATTCTTAGTGAAGGAATGTCTAAAAAGAGAATGGAATCATGAAAACTGTGTTTTATCTTCATTTCTCTTGCTGATGCTAGAGTGTGCATTCTACAAATTACCAAAGGAAGCTAATATTTTTCTTATTCTCATTGGTTACTTCAATATCATTAAAATGCTCTGTTAAATTATAATGATATTACAATTATTCATAAAACAATATGGCATTATTCTCAGTCACTCACTAGCCTTTGGGAATATCATAAAAGAGTAGACACATTGCTATTGGTTTATACTAAAAGTGTGCTAAATGGAAGCTAAATCAATATGAGCCAACTTAATGCTGATTTTTGATGGCTGAAATACATTTTTACAGCATCACTGGGTTTGTTGTAATTGCTCTTGACTAAGGAGTAAAACAAGCTCTATTAGCATCATCTCCTAACTTGCTTGTCCAACCAATACTGCTTTGCAAAATAATAGGTTGTCTCCCTTTATTAAGCTCAGAATATAATTTTGGTTTTTTTTTTTTTTTGGAGGGCTGACATACAAAGCAATGGGTTTCATTATGGTATCTTTATACATGAGTCATATGTGTGTCATGCTTTGCTCATGTTTGCTCTTCTTCCTGTGAATTTTGCTACTATGTTTTATTTTCACATGTTTTGTGGGAAAAGGTGAAGCTGCAGAATGAGTCGAAATGCCTCATGGTCTTCTCCAGAGTCCTCTTAGTTGAGTCTGGGCATAAGAATCAGGGATATAATGTGTAGTTATTTTTAGTTTGTGTCAGCCTAAACAAGTTCCTTACTTTCAGTAGAGGATAAATTCAGGACTGGGTATTTAGCTTTCATTGGTCAGAATTATGTATTTGCATAATTTAGATTTTTAGAATACAGCTTCATTTGCCCAGGTGTACATTTTGCTCTGTGTTGAACAGACACAGACAAAGCAATTAGGATTTAAACCACAATCTCAAACAGGGTTAAGTACAGAAACATAATAGTATGTTAATAGGAGCAAGGGCCATTGTAAAAGATCAAAAATCATTAGAGAGAAGGACCTCCCGAAGCACACTCATTGCGCTTGGACGGTCCTCATTAGATGTTTTGACTATTTAAAAGTCCTGGTTATAATCTAGGGCTCATCTAGGTGAGTGATGCAAATTTGTCTGAGAAATGAATGCACCAGCAAATCATCTTGGTCCTGAGCTTTGCACAGACAGCCTAGAAATAGGATTTTAAATAGTCTGTCACCAAGGGAATGAGTCAACCTGAAAACCAGCTTGCAGATGCACAAAAAAAAGTCTGTGTGTAAATACACCCTTCATATTTGGCACAAATAGACTAAAATGAGAAATAGGATGGGCCTTAGCATGGTTTAGGGTATACATTAATTGTGGTCCTTCAAATATTTATATGACTAAAAGACTACATTCCAAGGTCTTAGTAATGGAAGGTATTGGGTTTTTGAGAGGTGGGGTCCTTAGGTCACTGGGGACTTGAGGTAGTTCTTATGTGAGCCCTTTGGTTCTTGCAAAGGGCCATTACAAAAGAAGCAAGCATGACCCTTTTCTCATCCTCTCCTTCATGGATGGAGATATGAGTGTTGACTGACACATGCTTTGACCATGTAGTGCAGCCCATGTGCAGCCAAAGACTTGGCCCAGAGTCTAAGCTATTTAGATTTCAAATTCTCAAACCATAGGGTAAATAAGCCTTTTTCCTCATAAGCACCTTGTATCAGATGATTCATAAAGAACTAACTAATACAGGTCTAGTGAGATAAGCTGACACGTAGTGTATTGTATTTCCTTCTTAGTTTGCAGTGTGCATATTTTGTGCTTGATCTCTTTTAGGTCAGAATTCCCATAAGGTCCACATATCAAAATCATGTGGTCTCAAAGTAAACTTCTTCCTTGGGTATAAAGCAGTACTTCTTATGATATTCAGAATTATTATTCTGCAAAGACAGAATTGCAGCAATGTCTGCTAAGTTATGGTTTTTTTGGGCATGTGAGTACCAGTTCAGATCTGGTTACTTTATGTTGGCATGGGATATGATGTGAGAGGTGAGAACTGGGAGTCAGTGGGCTCATGCTCAGAGCAAGGTATGAGTGAAGAAGCATTCAATTAACTGCCATCCTGGAGACCTCACGAATGTATTCCTGGAGAAAGTGGAGAAGGCAAGTTGCTAGGAGAAAAAATAGACAGATTATTACCACTGACCCTATGAATGGGGCTAGCCATGCGAATAGCGAAGACTGCCAGAAAGAATGGAACAGAGATGTGCCCTGGTTTTATTGGCAAAGTTCTTCAGACAGTTTGTGGAGTGACTCAGTATTAGTTTCTACCAGGCCAGATGCATTGATATTGTAGCAGCACTCTTTCCCCAGGAGCTTGCAGGTGTCTGTAAAACAGCTGGAACAGATTCACACCTTGGTGTCATAGCAAAAGCTATGGCTTTGGGTTAAAAGGCATAAACTTTTTCATGTATCTAGAGGGCCTGGTTTTAGCTAAATGAAGCACACAACTTATGGCTATACTTAGACTACAACCAAAAGAAATTTAAATTCTTGTGTTTGTGACTGAATAGTAAATAGTGCTCTATCCCGCAGCACGATTAATAAAAGCTCAGGGTCAGAAATTGGGGTTCAACCCAAAGGTCCGAAAAGCAAAACAGTCAGCCGCTGGCTCTTACAAATGGCGTGAATCCAGGGTTTTGGCATTAAGATGATATGTTTTCACCCCCTCCCCCCACTAGGTTTCGCCACCAAATACAGTAAGCCAGATCAAGCTTAATTTAAAAAGTATAACAACGGTTTATTTGAGCAAAGCAACTCCTTGGAGGGTTCTGTACTCCCAGAGATGGAGGCCAGAGAAGTCGCGTCCACGATTGAAAGCAGGGAGACTTTATAGGTTGCAGGCAAGGCATGATGGTGTGTCTGCCACAGCTGGGTTTGTGCCCAAGTGTGGTCAAAGCTGACCACATTAGATGGGGGCTTTGGTGGCTGGCGATTTCAGGGGAGGAAGCTGCAGTAGCTGCCGAGATAGTGGAACTGGACTTCTTGGTGCCTTTGCTTTCTTCGGAGACTCTCTGACTGGGTGGGGTTTGGAGAGAGAGACAGGAATGGGGATTCCTGGGTCATTCAGGGCTGGAGATTCCAACTGAACATCATTCATGAAACAATCGCGTTATAAATATAATCATCAATGCTTACTGATGCCCTTCCGACATGACTGTGTGAACTGTGTCTCGTTACTTCCACGTGCCTCCATACCAATACACTTAGGGTAAGGTAAATAGTTTCTATGTTGGGGCCACGGTCCCTGACATAATGGCGCCAGCGACGTGGTGCTGACCACTGAACCTCGAGTAAAGCCAGAGAAAAAGACAAGAAGTACGAGAGAGAACGTGGTGCTGACCACTGAACCCCAAAAGGCAACGTGGTGAACCCCAAGAAGCAACGTGAATGAACCTCAAGAGGCCAACGTGGAAGAAGACCATGAGGACTGACTGCTGAATCCCTAGAAACGCTGGACAAAGGACCAGAAGGACGGAGGAGAATGTGAGGCTGATCCGTGAACTCCAAAAAACAAGGAAGAAGTGACCAGACAGGAGGAACTCACGAGAAAAAATCGGTGGATACGTGAGTTATGTGCACTTAGATAACAAAACGAGACAGTAATATCAGGAGTAAAATTTGTAAATATAGAAATATGGGACAAGGAGAAAGCAATCGAATGGCTATGTACTTGATTGAAGATATTTTAAAAGACAGAGGAGAGAGAATATAGCAGGATCAGATACAAGAATTTTTAGAATTCATAGAGGAGATATGCCCTCAGTTTTCCCAGTGTAGGACTTTAGACATAGCTGTGTGGGAAGAAGTAGGAACGAGAATCCAACAACATTATTGTAATTATGGACCAGAAAGCATCCCAGATGATACGCCTTATTTCTGGATGCTAATACAGGAAAGGTTGAACTTAAATCCTGACCAGCAGGAGATAGTTCCATCAGCTCCACCTGAGGAATTCCTAGATACTCTTTCAGAACAGAGCAGTTACAACAGGTCAGAGAATAATGATTCAGGCCATGAAAGGGAGTCTTCATCTCTCTCACTAGCAAATAACAGCGCTGAGAGACAGAGACACAAAGACAAGGTTCAGAAAGAAATAAAAGGCTTGAGAAAGATGATAATATTGCGCAGATTAGGAACTATGCAGATACAGGACTCTTGTCAGAAGAGCGATAGTCTTCCTACAGCAATGGCAGGTTTAGATCCAACCTCAGTTCAGAGTACACTGAAAGTGAAGCAGAGGCATAAGGATAGCAGTGAATCTCCTCTACAAGCTTGTATCAGAGAAGCCCCTAGCAGAGGAGAAGAGATGCAAGGATTTCAATTGTTCCCAGTAATGGAGCAGAGAGATGCGCAAGGAAATCTACTTAGAATACATACTTCTATATCATTTAAGTTACTCAAAGAATTAAAAACCACTTGCGCTCAATACGGAGCAATGGCATCCTTTACCCAGACACTGGTGGAAAATGTAGCTGTAGAAGCTCTGCCACCAGCGGATTGGAAGCAGACAGCCAAGGCTTGCCTGTCAGGAGGAGATGATCTATTGTGGAGAACTGAATTTACAGAACAATGTCAGGCCACAGCTGAGAGAAATAGAGTTCGGCAGATTCCTATTTCGTACGAGATGCTGGCAGGCGAAGGACCCTATACAGGAGCAAATCAGCAGTTGGAATATGATATGGTAGCATATGTCCAGATCCGTGCAGCAGCCAAGAAGGCCTGGAATAAGCTTCCATCGTCAAAAGAACAGACTGAGGAGTTATCTAGTATAAGACAGGGACCAGATGAGTTATTTCAGGACTTTGTTTCCAGACTAATGCAGGCATCTAATAGATTGATTGGAGACTCAGAAGCAGGACAGATAATAATTAAACAGTTAGCATTAGAGAATGCCAATGCTATATGCAAGGTGGCTATAAGACCTTTTAAGAAACAGGGTAATGTTGCAGATTATATCCAAATTTGCTTGGATATTGACCAATCATATGCACAAGGAATGGCATTAGCTGCTGCTTTGCAGGGAAAGACAATTAGTGATGTCTTAGCCCATCAGGGAGACCTAGCCCCAGGAGAATGCAAGCTACAGGAACACCTGGAGGCTGTTTTGGATGTGGTCTTATGGGACATCAGGTCAGACGATGCCCCAATAGGAGAGCAAGCCCTAGGACTAGAAAAGAACCAGGATTGTGTAGGAGATGCAGAAGAGGAAAGCATTGGACTAGCGAGTGCAGATCAAAAAGAGATGATCTAGGAAATCACCTTTTGGGAAACGGATTCAGGGGCCAGCCTCAGGCCCTGCGACAAATTTATGGGGCAATTCAGCAATCTATACCACCACAAAGAGATCTATACAGGACCTTTTCAGAGCCACCCCAGGTAGCGCAGGGCTCAACCTCAGTTCAGCCGTATACATGGTTCTAACGCCTGAGATGGGATGCAAGCTCTCCCCACAGGGGTCTATGGGCCTTTACCAAAAAGCACTGTAGGGTTGCTGCTAGGGAGAAGTAGCGCAACTATGCAAGGGATCTTAGTAGCTCCTGGAGTTATCGATGCTGACTTTGAGGGAGAAATCAAGGTGATGACTCACTCACCAAGTGGAGTTTCTGTAGTAAAAGCAGGTCAGAGGCTTGCACAATTAATATTACAGCTGTGCAAACCAATAATCAGAGTAAGAGAGAAAAGAGAAGAAAGGATGGATTTGGTTCATCTGATGCATATTGGGTACAAGCCATAGGTCATCAGAGACCAGGACTCACTCTGTTTATAAATGGAAAGAGATTTTCTGGCCTTCTAGATACTGGCGCAGATATTTCAGTTATAACTGCCAGCCAGTGGCCTTCTAAGTGGCCAAAAACGAAGACTATTACACAGCTACAAGGAATTGGTCAGACTAGAAATCCTGAACAGAGTAGTAATAAACTGCATTGGAAAGATGAGGAAGGTCATGAAGGAACTTTTAAGCCGTATATTATTCCTTATTTACCTGTAAACTTATGGGGCAGAGATATTATGTCCAGAATGGGAGTATATTTATATTCTCCCAGCACGGCTGTTACTAATCAGATGTTTCAACAAGGATTATTACCTAATCAAGGTCTAGGCAAGGATAATAAGGGAAAGGTTGATCCTGTTGTACCAGACAGTAGACCTCCTAGAGCAGGATTAGGGTATTTTAGGAGAGGTCACTGAAAGACCTGCACTCCATGCAGATCCAATAATGCGGAAACATGATGAACCTGTATGGGTGAATGAGTGGCCTCTAACACAAGAAAAATTACTAGCTGCCCAGCAGTTAGTGCAAGAACAGCAGGATAGTGGACATATTTCACCATCTAATTCTCCATGGAACTCTCCAATTTTTGTTATTAAAAAGAAATCAGGAAAGTGGAGATTAATTCAGGATTTAAGGGAGGTTAATGCAACCATGCAGCCAATGGGAGCATTACAACCAGGGCTGCTGTCTCCAGCAGCCATACCAAAGGGCACACATAAAATTATCTTAGACTTGAAAGATTGTTTTTATACCATTTCTTTAGCGCCACAAGATTGTCAAAGATTTGCTTTTAGTATTCCTTCAGTTAATTTCAGAGAGCCAATGAGGAGATAACAGAATGTCTTACACCAAGGCATACAAAATAGTGCCACTTTATGCCAGAAGTTCGTAGCTCAAGCTATACAGAAAGTTAGAGATCAATTTCCACAGGTTTATGTTATTCATTATATAGATGACATTCCACTTGCTCATAGAGATGAGGTTATTTTGCTAGAGACGTATGGATTGTTACAACAGAGCCTAAGCAATGCAGGGTTAGTCATTGCTCCTGAGAAAGTACAGAGGCACCCACCTTTTCAGTATTCAGGTCATATGTTATACCCCAAAGAAATTAAGCCTCAAAAGATAGAAATTAGGAAGGATGACTTAAAAACTCTTAATGACTTTCAAAGGCTCTTAAGAAATATACAATGGCTGAGGCCTTACTTAAGGTTTCCTACAGGAAACCTTGAGCCTCTAAGTGAAATCCTTAAAGGAGACACTGATCCAAATTCCAGCAGGCAGCTTTCAGAAGCTGCCAGGCAGACTCTCACAGATAGAGCAGGCTATACAGGAACAGCAAGTGTGCTATATTGATTACAGCCAAACATGGCAGGCGTGTATATTATCTACAAAGCTAGCCCCTACAGCGGTTTTATGGCAGAGTGGACCACTTATGTGACTGCATCTTACTGTAGCACCAGTAAAAGTATTAAATCCTTATTTTGAAGCAGTAGCATGCTTAGTACAGAAGAGCAGAGTAGAATCTAGAAAATATTTTAGCAAAGAACCAGCTGTGATCAATGTTCCTTACACTAAGCAGCAAATTGAATGGTTATTCCAAAATAGTGATTCTTGGGCAATTGCATTTGCTCATTAATTCAAGGTCAGATTAATAATCTTTTCCCAGCTGACCAGTTACTGCAGTTTACTCATCAGCATTCATTCATTTTTCCTAAAACAGTAGTAAAGAATCCCATAAAGGAAGCTTTGTTGATACTCACTGATGGTTCATCTAATGGGAAGGCTGCTTATGTAGTCAATGGAAAAGGACATGCAGTACAGACAGAACCAGCTTCAGCTCAAATAGTTGAGCTACGGGCTGTAGCTCTGGTGTTTAAGAATTTTGCTAATAAGGCTTTTAATCTATATACTGATAGCTGGTATATTTATAGTGTGTTGCAAGTCTTGGAAACAGTGCCATATATAGGAACTAGCAATGAACAAGTTAAGATATTGTTTCAGCAGATTCAGGAAGCCACACAGCGTAGAAAATTACCATGTTTTGTGGGACATATCAGAACACATTCAAGTCTTCCTGATCTGTTAGCTGAAGGTAATGCTCTAGCTGATGAACTTACAAAAATAATTGGTCTATCTCAGATTGAATGTGCTCAGCAATAGCATGCTTTGCACCATCAGAACAGCTTAAGTTTAAGAAAGCAATTTAATTTGGCCAGAGAAGCTGCTCGCCAAATTGTTAAGCAATGTGAAAGATGCCCACAATATCTACCTGTGCCTCAATTGGGGGTAAATCTACGAGGACTGCTTCCTAACCACATATGGCAGATGGATGTAACTCATGTTACTGAGTTTGGAAAATTGAGATATGTGCATGTGACAATTGATACGTGTTCAGGATTCATAATAGCCACAGCACCAACTGGGGAAGCCACCAAGCATGTAATAACTCATTGCTTGAAATGCTTTTCATGCATGGGAACCCCAAAAGTAATAAAGATGGACAATGGGTCCGGATATGTTAACAAAGCTTTTCAAAAATTTTGTACTCAATGGAATATCGCTCATAAGACAGGTATTCCTTATAATCCTCAAGTAAAGGAATTGTGGAACATGCACATAGCTCCTTGAAAACACAACTCCAAAAAATAAAGACAAGGGAGTTGTATCCTCAGATGCAACACAATGCCTTGAATCATGCATTGTTTACACTAAACTTTCTAAATATGGATGACCATGAGCAATCAGCTGCGGACAGATTGTGGCATGATGGTACAAGGACCACCTTTGCTAAAGCAAGGTGAAGGAACCCTTGCACTGGGGTCGAGGCCATGTCTGTGTTTTTTCCCAGAATGAAAACCAGGCTAGATGGCTTCCAGAGCGTTTGGTTCGACACATCCAGTAGAAGGACAGCAGACCAGAGAACAGTGTAGCTGATAATCGCCCAGCAGGAGAAATGGAATAAGAACAGCACCAGGAGGAACCTGTGATCCAGCTTTCCCAGCTCCCACAGAGAGGAGCACCTGATCACGACCTACAGCTGCTGCCACTCAACACTGCAGGTGCCATTCTGCCTCCAGAGACTTCAGACAAAGAAATCCTGCTGAGGTGGCTTCACTACAATGTCTGCAACTTGCAGTGGTCTGAACCTGTTTGCTTCAGAACTGAGATGCAGACTGACACAGAACTCACTTTTGATTAAAATATTAAACCTAAGAATTAAGACCTAAGCTTTACTTTTAGGGAAAGAGAGACACAAAATAAAGAATGACTAAAAGCCCTCTTTACTTAAGAAGGGGACAGACCAATGAGCTTAACAGCTGCTCAGAGACTGAAAGTGGTATTGATAACAGCAGATGGTATTATACTCTTACCGGTAATGACCTGATGTTTACAACTGCATATAAGATGATGAGAAAAATTTTGGTATTGACCAATGATGCTGAAAGGTCGGTATTGATCGACAAAATGTGAAATTATGTTATGAAAAAAGATAATTGGAGAGTCGGTACTGACCAACAAAATATGAAATTATGATATGGAAAAAGATAACTGATCGACAATACAAGCTATGATTCGGAAAAAGATAATTGGAGGTTTGGTATTGACCGATGATGTGAAAAAATTATCATTTTGACTTGTTGCTATTGGCAATTACTGAAAACAGGTTGTGACACGGTAAATGTTGGGAGTTGATGCATATGCTAAGAATATTGGATCTAAGTGGTGCTCTAATCCAGCAGAAGAAACATTTTCAACTTGGGTGATTCTATTCTTCTTTAATATAGGAGACTATAACCTTTGGGAGCATAATTATTCATGAAGCATTATGATTTATCCTGACAAAGGGTGTGGCTATTGAGACATAGGGCCTGAAAGTGTATTTCTCGTCACTTATCTCTTTTCTTTACAGAGACCAGCAGTCAATGACGGATTTAAAGCTTCTTCTTTCCCAGATGCCTAAGACAGGAGCTGGCATGGGTCGATGCCTATTTCTGAAGATGGGAAAATTTGGGTAAAGGAAGAGGACTTTGTCCAAAACAGGCGTGGTCCATCTGTCCTGTTGCAGAAGCACAGGGGTTATTAAATTTTAATAAGAGAGAGTGAATTGTGGGCCCAT
>PVIU01005654.1:0-110648 GCA_004026605.1 Ondatra zibethicus | reverse complement strand
GGTCTGTTACCCTCTGGGCGGAGGACGCCTGGATGAGTGATAGTACATATGTCCTACACTTTAACAGAGATCAGACCTCTACTCTTACCTGCTGCCTTGGAATTTAAACTAAAAGGGGGAACTGCAGGGAGCCATATGCTTGCATCCTTGCAGTTTGGAGGTAAACAAATTCCATATATGGCAATGCTTCAGGACTAAGTGTCCAGGCGCTTCCCGCATGCGCAATAACCTGAAGTGTCCCTAGCCAATCCCGAGAATTCTGGTGCCAGCGGGACTTGGCAGCCAATCAAGGCGCAAGTTGCATCATATCTCCCTATATAAGCAGCCGCCATGTTAGACCTCGCCCTCTCTCGCCTCCGCTCTCCCTTCAACCTAGAGGCTCTCTTGCCTCCCGTTTTTCCTCAACCGAGTGCTCTCCAATAAAGCGTGATCCGGGAAGAATCCTGAGTCTGGCTGTTCATTCCGCTGGTCGGGGTCAGCCAGAAAATACAATCCCTTTGATAATTCTTTAAGTCAACTAATTCATGATTTTCAGGAATTAATGACCTACGGAAATATAGAACTTATTTTACTGCTTGCATATAATTTTATTATGTAATTCACTTAGTTAAAAGGAAAAGTGTTGTTCTAAGGATATGTGTTTCTGGTAAAAGAAAGGATTTATATATTAATAAGAATATGTGGACTTAGAAATATCAAGTTTTATTTCCAAAAATTACTTACATACCACATAAGAATTAGTAGGAGGGATTGAAAGTATATTTGTGTATTGATTTGATGGAGATGTCAGAACACAAAAAAATAAGAGAATGCAGAAATAAGGTATATTATTTTCATTAAACTTGTAAGGTCACCTAGTCAATATCTGTTTTAGGTACTGTGTAGAAGAGCAGGAAAATGATGAGAGCTCAACTATATATATCTACTACTGTGGATTTCTAATACAACTGTTGTCTTGTATGCAAATAATCTGAAACAAAAAATCAATTCCTTCACACATTTTTCTCATAGTAATAATTATTCAGTGGTCACTCTTAGTACTTGTCTAAATATTAATTAAGAAAATCAATGAAGCTTACTTCTACATTTCTGAAAATTAAGATTTTTTTGTATCATTTAAAGACCAGTCAGGACAGGAATTGGAACATGTATAGCTAAAGTATACAATACATTTTTTTATTATACTAAAGATACCTGAATTTAGACATTGAATAGTTGCTTGAGACCTTTTTTTGCTCAAAGCCAACTTGAGTTATGAGAAGAACCAATAGATGTTACCATATATGAATACAGCTTTACTTCATATATAACTTGATTAAGATTCAAATGCATGAGTATTGTACATACAATCAAAAGAACAAAATGTTACCTATGAAAAGTGTACTGTGGGGCCTTTTGTGGTTAAAATATGAAACAAAATTACTATTTGAGTCTTTGTAAAGAGATTAAATGATGCCAGAAAGCAGTAGAGAGTGGCGAGTAAAAGTCTTGGGGAAAATTAGAAAATAATGTTAGAATCTGGGAAATGGAAAGAAAAAAGTCTATGGGTCTAGACAGATCTTTCTGGAAGCTCAGCTGTTTAGAGAGATGTGCTTGAAGAACCGTGGTATTTAGAAATTTTCATTTGTTTTCTCTTTTCAGCGGCGAAGCAAACTAGAACATGTATGAAAGCTGAAAATTAATTAAAAGAAAAAGAACAATCGTTAAAAAGCTATAACATGTTGAACTACATCCTTGATAAGTCAATTTATATCGACAGAAAAGCTCCTTCTATGATGGAAAAGTCACAGAGATACTAGAGTGAACCAACGGCAGGAGGCAAGGGAAGATCACGTGGTTGATACATTTTTCTCAGAGAAACCTGAGTTAACCTACCTGACGAGTTGGATGTGAATCATTTGGAGTTGAAAGTCAGGGTTTTCATGAAAGAGAGCAACACATACACACAGAAAACAAATAAACAAAACAATACATCAAGAAGTGACTGAATGAATTCAATAAAAAGAATGTGTGAACAAGATATTTGAAAACTTAGCTGAGCTGTGGTGGTACATCTCTTTAATACCAGCACTTGGTAGGCAGAGGCAGGTGGATCTCTGTGTGTCTGAGGCCTGCATGGTCTACAAAGTGAGTTCCAGGACAACCAGGGCTGTTACACAGAAAAACCCTGTCTTGAAAATCAAAATAATTAAAAACAAAATAATAAAAATAAAAAAGATACTTGAATATCAAGAAATTCAGTAAGTGCAATTGTTTAGGAATTAAACATATATTCCAAATGTTAAATTAACTATTCCACCTGAAATACAATACAGTTAAAGTATAGTCCAATAAAGTCAGGATTGTATAATATTTTTAAAGGCAAATACTCTTCTTAGTTTTTTATTTTATTATATATTTTTTACTTCAATGCAAAAAAATCATTTTATTTAGATGTTAGGTTTTATATACATAAAGTAATAGTGGTTTGATAAAATTTTTGTAAGGATGAAGATACTGGATCATTGTGTTGGAAGTATGGGGGATACCCAAATGGGACTTTCTATTTGCTTTTGGGCAGCCTGAAGGCTCTATTCTGAAGGGCAAGTGGACCTGCTGGTAATCTAGGTTGTGCAACAGCTTGAGTTAAGAAAATAAAGAAAAAATATCCTGGAGAGAGAAAGAGAGTTTATTACTAACAGGGATTTGGCTAGAATTGTACATCATGCACTAAAATATTAATATTTCACAAAGCAATCACAGCTGAGTTCCATGTGCAAATAGACAGGCAGAGGCACAAAACAGAATAAGCAGTTATTATAGAAATTTTACAATTTTTATGTCATTAGTTTGTCCCTGGGATAAGTCCCACAATAACTATTTTGAAATTCCATCTTAGTCACATACAGCTACATAAACAATGTTTTTTCTTTACATTTTGAAGCAATGTTTTGGTCATTGCATTAGTTTTACCCATTGAAAAGCACAGGAAGGGCAAAGTATACTTTCAGAACTCTAACACATAATGAACAAAATAATCAAATTACCAAAAACTACAGAAACTGGTCTTGGTTGCTTTCCTCACCGTTGTGCTAAAATATGCCAACAAAAACCATTTAAGGTAGAAAAAGTTAAATCTGACTTACAGCTCAGCGGTAGAGTGCAACATGGTGGAGAAGTCCCAGAGGCTGAGTTGAGGTTAAAGATTTTGCACACATTGCATACATCATCACAAAGCATAGGAAAATGCTCAGCTCACTTCCTCCTTTTTATATAATCTGTGACCTTAACACAGGGAACACTGCCAGCAGCAGTGGTCAAGCCTTCTGTCTTCTATTTACGTAATCAAGATAACATCCCATAGGGAGGTCCAGAGACCTGTCTCTCAAGCGATTCTAGATTTTATCTAATGGACAGTTCAAAATGACCACTATATTTGTTTGATTTTATTTTACCCCAGCTCATCTTATAATATGTGGATCTATAACTGCAAAGTCTATTGCTATATTTGTGTCAGTCTCCTAATCCTCATCTCTCCCTCATCATGAACTATGTCCTCCAGTGACCTTGTGACCTCAGCATTGTAAAATTCATTTTTATTTTTACAATTTTAAATATACATGTAGTCAAATGCAACCCTAGTCCCTCCCTTCAAATTGCTTCCAGATTGTCTCTCGAGCATTTCTCCTTACCAGGCTCCCGTATCTTTTTTTAAACAACTAAGTCCAATTAGTACTGTCTGAAGATATGTAAGTTTAAGATCCACTGGTGGTATAGGAGGTCCTTCTTTCTATGTGTTGCTTTCATTGGTTGAATAAAGAAACTGCCTCGGCCTTTTGATAGGACAGAATTTAGATAGGTGGGGAAGACAGAAGGCAGAGAGAGAGAGAGAGACACCATGAAGCTCCTGCCTGAGACTGACGCTGGTTAGAATCTTTCCTGGTAAGCCACGACCTTGTGGTAAACACAGATTAATAGAAATGGGTTAGATCAAGATGTGAGAGTTGGCCAAGAGGAGGCTAGATATAATGGGCCAGGCAGTAATTTAATTAATACATTTTCTGTGTGGTTATTTTGGGGGTTAAGCTAGCTGAGCAGGACAGAACAAAGGGGCCCCGTGCTCCTTACAACACACTGGAATATGAATAACCATCCAGGGGATGCATCCTTGAAGAAAACTGACTCTCCCTCCCCAATATTGATCAATGGTTAATAGCTTCACTGTGGTGATATTTTGTTTGTTCTCTAAGGAATAAATCTTGCTTGAGGATCATTGTGTGTTGCAAGCAACTAGTTATCCATAGAGGCCAGGCAGTGGTGGAACACGCCTTTGATCCCAGCACTTGGGAGGCAAAGGCAGAGGCAGAGACAAAAGGATCTCTGTGAGTTCAAGTCCACCCTGGACTACACTAGATTGATCCAATCTCAAAAAGAAACAGAGCTGGGCAGTGGTGATTCACACCTTTAATCCCAGTACTGGGGAGTCTCATGCCTTTAATCCTAACACTAGGGATGAAGAGATAGAAAGGGATATGGCTGAGCAGAGAAAGGAATATAAGGTTAGAGGAGACAGGAGCTCAAGGCATTCTGTCCAAGTATTTGGAGAGACAGGATACCCCATTTGGTTTGAGGATTATGTAGAGGTAAGATCTAGTGGCTGGCGACTCTGCTTCTCTGATCTTTCAGTTTTCACCCCCTAATATCTGAGTCTAGGTATTTACTATTAGGACCAATTAGAATTTTTACTACATTCCACAGCTGAGGGTGAAACTCTGTGATGACTTCCTTCCTTCATGCCAAATTAATACCTGACTGGATCTTGTAGCAGGAGTGAGCGGGCTACTTGTCATCCCAGGTGTTATCTTACACCTGAAATAATCACACAGAAACTGTATTAATTAAAACACTTCCTGGCCCACTATCTCTAGCCTTTTATTGGCTAACTCTCACATCTTGATTTAACCCATTTCTAATAATCTGTATGTCACCACGAGGTCGTGGCTTACTGGGAAAGATTCAGCATGTCTGACCTGGCAGCTTCATGGTGGCTCTCCGACTCTGCTTTCTTCCTCCCAGAATTCAGTTCCGTCTTCTCCGCCTATCTGAGTTCTGCCCTATCAGGCCAAGCAGTTTCTTTATTGAAATGAAATAAAATGAAAGCAACACATAAACAGAAGGACCTCCTACACCAGGATCTTATGTGACTTTGTGCATACCACAACAGCAACTATAATTCCATGTCTACAGTATCATGTCCAGAAACACTACCCAACAGTCTTCTAAAGCCTCTGGCTCTTAGAATTTTTGCTCTTCCCCTTTCATGGTGATACTTGAGCCTTGGGAGAGTAAGAGGGATTTTGAAATAGAAGTCCACAATATAGCCCGACATTGCCACTTAATGCTTTTCACTTTTCCAGTTATAAGTCAGCGTATTAATTGAAGATGAAGATGAAGAAAATATTTTCTTAAGGCTCCTTGATAGTATGTACATATTACAAATAATAGCAGCATCTTCTACCTTGGGGCCAATCATAAAGTAGACCTCCATAACATTTATGTGTGTCATGTCAATCTAGTTGTTATTATATCTTAAAGGGTTCGTAGTTGGATAAAATTCTTAGTTAGTTTTCTCTACAAGCATCCTGCATAGTACTTACTAGTATGATGAAAGCTAGTTGAGTTACAAGGAAATTGAAGAAAGGTTCCAGATAAATGATCCAATTTCTCCATGACAGTGACTAAAGTATGCTATGTCTTTGGAAAGAGGGTATTAGCTACAAATACTGGGGAGCATCCAAGAACAAGGACAACAGTCTCTTTTTGTGATGATCAGTGAGATTTCCCTGATGAACATCTTGAAGGGAAGCATCTTAGTTACTTTTCCCTTACTGTAATAAATCACCATGTCCAAGGAAACTTATAGAGGAAAAAAGATTTTTGGCTTATAATTCTAAAGGGTTTGAGTTCAGAATGATGCTAGGAGCAAGAAGCTGAATGCTCACATCTGGAACTGCAAGCAAGAAAAATAGAGAACCCACTGGGAATGATGCATGATGCTTTTGAAACTTCAATTTATGCCACCAGTGAATATTTCCCAAAGCTTCCCAAATCATATCACCAACAGGGAACACAAGCATTCTCATTCATTCCACCAGGGAAAGTAACCCATCATTGATACTAGGTTTTACTCCATCATAACCAAAGGCATCTGAAAGAGTCTGGGAGAATTATCTCCATTTAGATGTTAATACCATAGTTTATTTGAATGATGAATGTCCCCATAGGCAAATTATCATAAAAATTTGTACCAGGAGTGGGTATCTTGCTATGAAGAATCGGAAATGGTTATTTTCTTGGAGTCATGTGGGGGATTTTAGAAATTTAAACATAAAAATATATTGGACAATGTAATCAGAACTTGAAAATGAAAGGGCAGTTCTCATGGAGATTGGTGCCATTATGGAGAAGCCTTGATCTCTGTATTGAACAGTAGATAAGGTGCCTTCTGGGCAAGACCCACACAATATAAAGAAACAAATTGTTAAAGACCCTCTATGTGATTATTTCTTTTAGGAAGCACATAAACACCACTGATAATGTGATCTGTGTTGTCTAGGGTCTATCCAAAGCTTTCAGCCAGATTTGGTAGGGTTTTCCACATGATTTCAAGAAAAATAAAAACTTAAGGAGATTTTAAATTTTTCATCCATGGTTTCAGAGAGCTGCTGAGGACAGGGTTGAAGTTTCTCATGAGAAGATTCTGAGAGGTTGTGGATTGAAGCTATGATTGTGATGTCTGAGGTGTGGATGGTGTTCAAATATATAGCAGATGCTGAAGAATCAATATATCTGCTAAGGAGAGCTTTGGACAAGGAATGGAACAAGGTCAAGAAGGATGTATGTTGCAAGCAGCTAATCTGGAGTACTTTAGTCATCTAATAAACTCTTCGATTCTGAAGTCCCAAATACTGAGCATGGAGCTACAGGATTTGGTGCTTTGCTGGCCTCGTCTACCCTTACTTTAGTTCAGTCTTTCCTAACTTATATCTCCATTACTCCCATTTTAATGAATTTACTGTGCCATAAATTATATATATATATATATAGTTTCAGATTATCAGTTGATGTTTTCACCAAGGATTTAGTTTATATTTATAAAATGGTAAAAGCATACTACATAAGGCATCATGTACATCATGTATTTTTCATAAAGTAGTCAGATATTTAGTAATGAGATTTACTAATTATTTACATTTTCTCCCATATTTTGCTTTTGCAAGATATATTGGGATGTGAGAAACACTGTCTTCATTAACTGAGTTTATGAATAAACAGACTTCTTCTGTTAAATCATGTCATATTCATGGTTCCTGACAGTCAGAGGTAAATGAATATCAGATATACTGTTGTCGATAACACCAGGAAAGATATTATATAAAAACAACATCAAAGAAGAACCTGTGCTTTTCTCAGAGGTAGTTTTAGAAGTTTAGAAATGATGTTGGTGATGTGCATTGATGAGTCACATCATTCTGACATTAAAATAGAGTTTTCGCAAAGCAATCTATATGTTAGTATGTGTATATAAAGTACTCAATCCATTTATAGACCAAACAGACTCACTTATGTTTTTTCCAAAAATATACATAAGGTCAATTGAAAAAAGTTATATGTGACAGCGGATGTATTTATGTAGCAATTTGGAGTGCTATAGAAGCAGGTATTTATCACAGTTGACCGAGTATGAACCAATACTTTTCCTTTAGAAAAACTCTGATTTGAATTCTCATTTAGCTACATAAAACATCAAACTTTCAACATCACATGCATCCTAGAAATAAAGGCTATTAAATTTTCAGCGGAATGGAAAACCTATAATTTATGTCCCAGATGATGAGTCTTCAGATGGCTTTAAAACTGATTACATTTACATTTTTTGATTTAATCATTTCTCTTTGCATTACAAAATGATAGTGCATTGTTATATGCTAGCAAAAGCTAATCTTCCTGAATTATGAAAAATAAAAACAGTAGTAGAAAGTTTCTATGTTTATGGCCCTTTGTGTGTTACTATAAATAACTAGAAGTTGGCTTTTTATTTTAAACATGTTCTTTTGTCATAAATTTAATGTGGATTTCTGTAAATTTTATGTTTTAACATCTCACCATTACAAAGTAGTACTTGAGATCTAGATCTAGTATTCAACATGAGATGGAATCAAAGATTGTAAATCAGATTTACTATTTCTGTTTATCATAACTCATTGTATTTGGATTTCTCTTATGCTAAAATTATATGAATAAGCATGAGTTGATTTTTTAAAAAATGTATAAGACATACATTAAGTATATGTGTAGGATGTATTAAATTTAATATCACAAAAGCATTATATTAGGTATATTTAAGAAAACAAGAAGGCAAGATAGGTAACATTAATAGATAAATTTTACTTTAAATAAATAGTCTATGGAAATCACCCTTTTAATATTTTCATTTTCATGTATTCTTGAGTAACTATTCAAAATATTTTGTCTGCAATCAATCTTAAAAAACTAAATGCTACAATTTTTTAACACTTGGTTTGGAAACCAAAGGCATACTTTCTAATATTGGAAAGAAGATGACATGCAGTTTTGATAAAATTAAGAGAAAAAGACTTTTCTAGTCTCCTTCTCTTTGAGTTCCTTGGCAGCAAAGTGAATAAACACAAAGCCTAATAAATAAATAAATAAATAAATAAATAGGTCACAGGGTCAGAGTGATGTCGTATTGAAAGAAAAGGTAAAGATTTCGTGAAGCAGATTCTTTAGAAATCGTGGGTTTCTTTATTGTAAGTTTGTAGGTTCAAAAACAGTTCTTTTTAAAATTTTTAACATTTTTTATCTTTTTGAGAATTACACACATGGGTACTCTATTTACATCATTTATGCAACCCTCTTTCCCCACTCTTACTACTTTCATATCCTTCAACTCCTTTCTCAAATTCACAACTGCTTCTTTTATTACTGTACTAATTATTGCATATATTGCATGTATGTGAGTGTGAACTAATATGTTTTGGGAGTTATGACAGTAACTAAACTGAATAATCACAATGGCAGAGAAGAAAGAGGAAAATTTACTTCCAGCACGGTATCTACAATATTGATCACAGTGATTCTATTAGACTGATATCATCAACCAAGACATTAAAGTCAAAAGAAAACACACTTCGTTTTTAAGAAAAATCATGTATAGTTGTACTAATAACCATATATATATATATATATATATATATAGAGAGAGAGAGAGAGAGAGAGAGATCTTAAGGTAATTTTCTTGGATAATCATACAACTATTTAGCTATGCAAACTGGATACCCAACTTTCATCCCTTTATAGGTTAATCATTTATATTTCACATATGTTCTCTAGTGTTTCCATACTACGTGGAAGATTAAAATTTGACTAACATAGTCATAGACAAACTGCTATTGTGATTTAGATTAACCCCTTAAGATATGAGACTTTATTTTCTGCAAAAACAAAATATAATAAAATGGTAAATTTTGGTTTTCCCTTAAACCTCAAACAAAACTTTAGGTTCATAATATCTCCATCTCTGCCACCTACATCACATGTGACCCATCTATTAAAGAAGCTCCCTCTATGCTTGCAGATTTTCTTTTGCAGAAACTTGATGGCTCTGGCATCTCCAACATCCAGCAAACAACTTAGGATGCTTGACCACCAGAGTGACCTATGAAAGCCTCTTTTAGAGAATCTAACCATGTTACCAATTTATTAGCAGCTTTGCCAATGATTAATATTAATTAACCACTACTAAATAATGATTAATAAATAATTAAACAACATGCTTTTAATAGGAGTGTAATAATTCCTAAGCCAAACTCAGTGTTATGGATTTCAACTTGCTTTTATAACTCTAGTATTTCAGCATTTCATGCTTTAAAACATTTAAAAAGCTTACTTTGTAAACCAAAACACCTGAGGGAAAAATGGTAATTTCAACAGATTCTATTTTAAAAACGATCTAGAATATTTTTTGCATTGTTTTTTCTAGCCTGGCTAATTTGCAAGCATCATAGTAGCAGCAACCTCATTTTATTTAAAAAAATGCAAGATGTATAATTTTAAACTCTCTACTAAGCATAAATATAGTAAACAGAGTGCCATATGGCCTGTCATTATAAAAGTTAGTATTTCTACTCGCTTTGTAAATCTCTTCAATTTTATGGAGCAAAGAAAGAAAATTAATCACTGGCTGAGGTCACAGCATTCTTCTCAGAAGCACTAAGCATTCATAAGCTCAGTATAATTGTTTTTCTAAAGATAAATGAAATGCATTTGTAAATGGGAGACCATTATAATATAATTATTAGTTGTTTTCTTACTTATTACTGAACAGTTATCAAACAAGTTTTATTATTGTTCTTTTCAGGCAAATACGGTGGATGTATTTAAAACTACAACGAAAATTCTGTTTCAGCCATGCAGGCTAAACTAGCTTCCATATAAATGGAGACTTTCACATGGCCACAACTAAACTTTTAATAGAATTTATATTCAGTAATTTAGTTACGAAAGTATTAAATGTTGCTTTGAATTTTCATTAAATTGACGAAAATGTCTTTATTTCTGAAAATAGAGAAAGGAAATGTATTCTGAGATGCCAATGTGGAACAAATGAAGAGGTCCATTGAGCTGGGATACTGATATGAGTTTTAATCAAATAGAGGACATGAGGAATGCAGAGCTATAGAGTCCTATGAAGATGTTCTCTGGTCCAGCAATGATCCATCACTGTCTAAATCCTGGGCTGCACTGCGAGATTGTTATTTCCTGTCAGGATGTTGAGGATACAATTGCTCCTCTGGTTCACACTAGGCTTTACTCTATTTCTTCTCACTACATAAGTTCCTGGGGAAGACCCCCGGTCCATAGAGATGGTTCCACCAGGAGTGCGATAAAGAATAGAAGTGAGGGGTGTTAGTGTCTCCTTTTGGAACTCTTCCCTACTTCCAATTCAATTAGAAGTGCCTCCTTTGAATAAGTGTTCCAGTAATTGAATGTCGCTTCAAAGATGTAAGTCCTAAAAGCACACGTTCAGGTTTATCTCAGAAATAAACCCACGGCAGAAGCTATTACATACATTAGATATTTTTCTAACTAGTCTTACCAAATACCCGACAAAGCCCACTTAAGGAAGAGTTTACGTTAGCATACAATATGGAGTCTATCATATCCTGAAGGCATGTTAATGAGAGTATCCACTTCTATGCCAGCAACAGCGTAAGACAGTTGGGCACATTGTGTCTGAATTAGAAAACGGAAAAATGTGTTCCTGTTTTCCCATACTTACAAAATTCATGACCCCATCCATGGAATGGTTCCACTAACATTCAGGGAAACTCTGCTCACTTCAGTTTTACCTTTCTGAAATAACTCCCATAGATACAGGAAGATGTTTGTCTTCTAGGTAATTCTAAATCACATTCATTGACAAACTAAATTAACTAGAATAGTTTCATTTTTCATTTGTCACAAATAAACAAAACAAGGAGTAGATACTTGATTATTTTAGCTAGAAATATTTGAGGTAGAAAAAAATTTTAATAAGTAATAATGAATTCACTGATTCACAATTGTACACAGTTTGCAACACTCGTATTTGTTTTAAGGCAATGTATAGAATTCAATTCAAATAGAAATTTGGTTAATATTACCAAATTAATTTATTTGATCTTATATAATTTAAATTATTAAATGTCATTTATTTTTGAAAATATTCTTAAACAATATTGTTACATTATTATTTTTACAATCTTATATCTCTCTAGAAAATTAAAAAGCATAACTACTTATTCGTTACATAATTCACTAGTTAAATTTCTATTGAATTTATAGGCAAATTTTATCACATATTTATGAACAAAGGCATTGTCATTTTTGAATTCACTCAAATATGTAAATATATATGTGTGTAATATAAATGTAAACCAAGATATTTTATGAACATGCTTATGTCATAAAAGTATTATAAAAGAATTATTTTAACCCGAAGTGTGGTATATTGCTTTCTGGTTTATATTACTCAGGCACTGAGGTATCATTGTTTTTATTCCCTTAAGTTTGAATTTCAATATTCATTCATACTGAATTTCAATATTTAATTTTCTTAAATATTCCTTTATAAAATTAGTTATCATTAACAATACACATAATATTTTATTATTCTAAAAATGCATCCAATGGTTAGAGTATCTAAGTACTAAAATAAATTTCTACTGAGTGAATCATACTTTACATTTTTCTAACTTTTATATGTGTATTGCATTTACATAATTTTCATCCTCCCTTTCAATGATTCTTATATTTAAATTTCCAAAAGTGGTATATAAATTTAAATTTATAAGAGAACATTATACACTTTAAATCACATTTAACCTTTTATATATTATTGTCATAGTCTTAGTGTGATATTTCAATATTTATATGTAATATATGAGAATCAATAAGCCATAAATTGCTTATAATTATTCGTGAAGCAATAAGACTCTCTGAAATTTTACCCATGCACATTAGCATGTCAACGTTGTGTCATTAAGCTGGTCGTATCTCAGTGAATATACAATGTAGATTACACGAGCAAAGCTTGCCTGCCATACAGAGAAAGCTTGTAGAGTTTGTCCTGGTCCCTTCTTCATTCTTCATTGACCTATAGGTATAAAGGTCTCATTGTAGATGTATCAATTTGTGGGCATCGGGTGATTTGTTCTTCTCACAAAAAGCCTCTTTAATGAGAGGCAAGAGCTATACTATATATTGATATAAGTATTAGAAACAGTGTAACTACTGTGCAATTCAGGATGGACAATTCTCAAAAACTTAAAGGTAGATAAAGCACACTATCAAGCTCTTACGCCCTTTGGCCTATGACCAATGGACTCAATATCCTACCCCAGAGATTCTTGCTTAGTCATTCTAAGTATTGCTCTATTCATAATAATTAGGAAATGTAAACAATCTAAATATTCTTAAACTGATAAATAGATAATAGCATTTTATATGAAATGAGAAATAAATAAGTAGCATTTAATTCCACTGAGAGCTTTTTGAAAGAGTGAAGGAGGTAACTGACAGGCAGAAGAACCAAATTATACACTGCAAGCAAATAAATATTTGCAATTATATATATGAATATAGATATATGTGTGTGTATGTTTCTAAAGAATTTATAAAATTATACCATACTATATTCATCAACAAATATGCAGAAAGCACAAGTAAATACATGAACTAAACATAGATCCACAAAAGAAAATTCACAACAGCCAATGGGTGTACAAAAACCAGTTCAATGTTATTTATCATCATGGAAGTGAAAATTAAAAACACAGTGAGACATCAATTCACAATTGTTGTGCTGGTGATTATCAGAATGACAAAAATTAATAGTCATCAAAGATGTGAAGAAAAGGGAATATCTGTATATTGTTTTGTTTTGAGTTTCTTTGGTGCTTTCTTTTTCTGTTAGCACTTTGACAAAACACACAAACTTGATGATCTTAGAAAGATTATATTATCCAAAATTCAATAATATCTTTACCATTTTGAGAATTATGGACCAGCCTATTTTATTACATGCAGAATTATATCTTCTAATATCCATAAAAAACCTGAAAACATAGCCAGGTGGTGGAGGCAGACACCTTTAATCCCAACACCCAGGAAGCAGAGACAGGCAGATCTCTGTGTGAGTCCAAGGAGAGCCTAGTTTACAGATCTAGTTCCAGGACAGGCTCCAAAGTTACAGAGAAATCCTGTCTCAAAATTCCCCCCCCCCAAAAAAAAGAAAGGAAGGAAGGAGAAAGAAAGAAAGAAAGAAAGAAAGAAAGAAAGAAAGAAAGAAAGAAAGAAAAAAAAAAAAGAAAAAGGACCTGAAAATGCAAAGCATGTAAAAGAAACTATGCTTTATTAATCAGTCTCTAGCCAACTGGACAATTTCAGAATTTCAGACCAAAGGAGTCAAAACTTTGCATCTCACCTCTCAGGGACCCAGACTGTCACTGAGTATTAACTTGCTATAAAACAGACAGCCTGGAGGATAGTATATTGATTAGGTTTTTGTGAAGGTTCAAAGAATTAGCAAGACCTACATAATTTTTGTCTGTTTTGTTTTGTTTTTGTTATGTTTTAGCTTGAACAAAAGCGAAAACCAGTCTTTTTGTTCAAGGTTTAGAGAAGGCAAGAAATATTTTAGCAAAATCTTTTTGTTCAGAAATCCCTCAATTGCAACACCCCACAAAACAATGCTCATAGTCTTTTGGTACAGGCAGGACCTCTCGTCATCATAGAATGTTCATCCAGTACCTAATAGAAGCAGAAGCGGATATCCAAAGCTAAGCACCGTGCTGAACTCCTGCAATCCAGTTGAAAGACAGAAGAGAGATTATATGAGCAAAGGGGTCAAGATCATGGTGGAGAAACCCACAGATACAGTGGACCTGAGCTAGTGGGAGATCACTGTGCCCGGACTGAGAATTGGGCAACCTGTATAGAACCAAACTAGGCCCTCTGAATGTGGGTGACAGTTGTATGCCTTTGGCAGTTTGTGGGATCACTGGCAATGGGATCAGAATTTATCCCTGGTGCATAAGCTGGCTTTTTGGAGCCCATTCTCTATGGAGACCTTGCTCAGTCTTGATACAGGGGGAAGAGTTTTGGTCCTGCCTCAACTCGATATGCCAGACTTTGTTCACTCCCCATGGGAGGTCTCACTTTTTCTGAGGTTTGGATTTTGGGGAGGAAGGCTGGTCGGGGAAATGTGAGGGGTTGGTGGAAGGGAGGGAGGGGGAACTGTGGTTTGTATGTTAAATGAAAACAAAATTTTAAATAAACAATTTTTAAAAAAGAAAAGAAAAAGAAGAGGAAATGTCAGTATGTCATTCTTGCATCTGCTCTGATTTCAAAAGGTTCAATGTGATTCTTATATCAAAGTATAATGCTCTAAGCTATCATATTCTACTATAATTTGTGAAAATTTCCTAAGTGAAGGATCTGTAATTAGTTTAATTTAACTAACAGAATAAATAAATACACAAATCAGAAAGAAAATAATGATTTTGCTCATGTTAAGCTTGCCAGCCATGAAAGTAAACATTTACATTTTTGTAGAACTACCCTAATATTCTCAGGCAATTTGCAAATATCTGAAAATCTCCTTTTCTGTCTTGTTATGGAAGAACACAGAGAACTTTCAGTGCATTCAAAGAATCTTCACCTCAACTTTCAGAAAAGAAAATCTTTAAAAAGCAGTGTGACAAATATAGATGATGCTAATTTATCTGACTAGGAAAGGAATGATACATCCTAATTACTCTTTTGATAATAGAATATTGTATGTATTTCATGTAGTGACTTTTGATAAAAGAGTTATTCAATGTATTCCTGTTAATTTTGTTAGGAATATGAGAAGGAAAAATAGAGTTCCATAAGTTAGTTACTTATATGAAAGACGAAGTGTTGAAGAGAAAAAAGAAGAAATGTAGGAAAGAATTTAGTTCATTTCACATTGTAATGAAACTTTTCCACAAATCTATCACTCCTCAATATTAATTGCCCTACATTTTAATTTTCTTTTAATCAGCCTGATTTTTCCTGGCAATAGGTAATTTGCAGAGGAATTAAAGCTCAGGTGACCAACTAAATAGAAGTATAATTTAGCAAGATTTTTTTGCAAGGATGCATTTCTTGATTTATTGTAATGTGCTAGAGACATATAATAGACAAGAAATAAAGAAGTTTCTTTTTTAAATTACCTTAAGGTTATCTAGGACATGCTTTGAAGGCAACCTAATAGGACAGAGAGTGTCTTTGTTAGTTCTGGAGTAAGCACTTATTTTATATCAAACAGAGGTTAGTTTAATAGTTTGACCTAATTTCTATGAACAGAGCTTTCTTTTTAAAATTGTTGAGAAGGTTTAATTCTAGTATACTCAAGGACATTAAGAAAATGGCACTTTTTATGGTTTTGCTTGCAAGTTCAGAAGTTGACGTATCCTAAATGACCTGTTCTTCATAAAATAACCTTTTAATTTGCTAATTTTACTCCCAAAACATGCAAGTCTGCTGATGTACTGATCTCTAAGTTCTGTAGGAATAATTATTTCAAAATAAATTCTCTGAGTTACAAGGAGGGTCAAAAAGAAAAAAAACTCAAATGTAAAGCCTAAAGGAAGTTCCCTGATGAACATTTGCAAATTAATGATGTAGACAAGGTAAAAAAGGCAAGATAAACTCAAATACTACATTATCATCACTGCTTCCCCCCATAATTACCTATTTTGTCCCTATGAAGTTAGGAATGTCAACTGAGTTGAGAGTCAGAAATCTTAAAAAGCATCTCACATATAAAGGTGTCTCAACGATATGCTGTGATATTATTTGTTTTATTATTGTTATCAGATCAAGCATCCGGATTCCTGATGATCACATCCAAATTATTTGTATTTTGCTGTATAATGGTACTGCAGTTGGCAGTTTGTATATGGCAGTGAGAACCCATGAAGTACTTTCTGTGACCAAACAGGTCTGAATAGTGAGAAATCCCCAGACACAGACTGCTTGCACATAACTTTCACCACCTTGTATTGCTACACCCTTCGATTCAGGGGTTCTTTTCTTTTTGTCCACAACACAGGCTAGCTTGAACGTTTGTGTAAAGCAGGCTGGCCTTCAGCTCACAGCCTTCTGACTGCCTCAGACTACCAATTTGTGAGACTATCGTTATGAACCGTGGTAGCCAGCTGTTGTTCTCAATTTAGTTTTAAGGTATTTTTAAAAATCCTTTTCTGCATAGAACTTGGTACTATTGTGGTGTGGCTCCAGGCATCCCCAGTAGTGGTGAAATCGTAACTTTTGTGACCATAGTAACTGAATCATAGCCATATTAAGAATAGTTTTCATTTGACTATCATGAATTCTTATTAGAGTTTAAAATGCCTGCATATATAAAAAGTAGGCAAGTGGCACAATGAAACAGACACACACTCTCATCCACACACACACATGCACACACACACACACACACACATATATACATGCACACAAGTGCACACACACAGGCATGCACATACATATACACACATATGCATATATGGGTTATATTCTAGTGATTAAATAGATGGAGAGAAGTTGAACACACGAATGATATCTTTGCAGTTAAAAATAAGATTCAGAAGTGGGACAGTGATAATTTAAGCTAAAATTATCAAATTCAATTGATAACATTGAAATAAAATCAAGAGAATATATAAAAATTTACTTTTTTGTTATTTTCATGTATTTTTAAAGTTTAGCCATGAAATCTTATGTTCAGTTTTGTAACTCACATTTAGTTTTATGACCCATAGCTTAGTTATTATAACTTTCAATTTATTGAAAGCTTTTAATACACCAGAATTTAAAGATACTTGTTATGTAGAGAAATAATTAAACCTATGATTTTAACTGACCAAAAGAGACTTCTTAGAACAAAATAAAGCTACACATAATTACAAAAATTAAATTAAATAATACATATCTCTCATGTTTGTAGCAGACACAAATTACCAGAAAGAGAAACTATGAGTTTCAATTTATGTTACATTTCAAAATCTCCTGTGTAGCATGAAGGCCTGGTTCATTTCTGTCTTCCCATGAGGTCCCACAGTCGTTAGGTCCCGAAGAAAATCACACAGAGGTCTCCAAAAGGTTATAAACTGATTGACCCATTAGCTCAGGCTTCTTATTAGCTCTTGTAGCTTATATTAACCCATTATCCTTATCTATGTTAGCCACATGGCTCGGTACCTTTTTCAGCAGGGCAGGTCACATTTTGCTTCTTATGTGGTCTGGGGAGGAATAGGGAGGGATGGGCTTCCTCCTTCCCAGCATTCTCCTGTTCTCCATGTCCCACATATACTTCCGGCCTGGCCAATCAGTGTTAATTTAAAACATGATTGATAGAATACAGACAATTCTCCCGCACCACTTCCCTCTCTCTCTTTTTTTTTTTAACAAAGGAAAATATCCATAGTCCATTTTTTGGGAATGTGGGCATAGTATTCCAGGCTACTTTCGGCTGGTTGGGGGCACTGATAATCTTATGGGGACCTAAAGAAAATTTAGAGTTATGATCAAGTCCTGACTGGAGTATCTTGTGAGGCTTGATCAGCTCAGACAGCATCTTGAATCCATTCTGGATGTAGAACTCTGACATCTGGGCCATCTGTTCCTGCCAAAGATTTCTCTTGTGGTCTTCTTTGATCAAACCTGATTTTTCATAACTCAGAATAAATCCACAGCCTCTCATTTCCCATGGAAACAAAAGCAAAATCTCTTCTCCAAAGTAACATACATTTTGACTTCAATTTTGAAGTCAAGGTAGTTTCAAAATATCTATCTTGGATTAATTCTGCAGCATTTATAAACAAATATCTTTTAGCAACTGTTGTTCCTTCCTCAGCATTCAAACAATTCAAAGAGAGCACAATAACATACAGTATTAAGATTATCTGTGTATTTTTCATCTTTACGTGGCTTTATTTTAACCTCTATTTCTTTTATTTTTACTTTTGACTTTTGGCTTTTTGAGACAGGTACTCTGTGTATCTTTGTCCTGGAACTCCCTCTGTAAACCAGGCTATCCTTAAACTCACAGAGATCTACCTGTCTTTGCCTCCCAAGTGCTGGGATTAAAGATGTCGGCCACCACACTTTGAATTCACAGAGGTCTGTCTGCCTCTGCCTCCCAGGCATTGGGATTAAAGGTGTGTACCACCATACCCAACTACTCTCTTTTTTTTATTTTAAGGACTTTACCCTTTAGCCTGTATGTATGTGTGTATATATATATATATATATATATGTGTGTATATATATGTATGTATGTATATACACACACACACACACACACACATATATAACACAATGTAAACCATTTAGAGGTTTTTTTGAATCTCTCTTTACTGTATATCTCTCTTTTTCTGACTACATGAGTCTTTAATTTACCAAGCAATATGGGTAAGATAAAAGCTGTGGCTTTGATGGTTGGATCCAGTCCATTCTTTAGCTTTCTGCGATTCCAGCCTTATGGCTGAGGTACCGGCCAGAGCCGTGTTCACTGCCACAACTCTACATTTCAAGGTCCCTGCCAGCAAACAAGCTGCAACAGTGTGCTCACAAACCACACTCAAATGCTTCATAGTCAGACTGCCTACCTGAAAGAGTCAGAGTATGCCCTGGCAGGACGGCCCAGAAAGCTGGCATTTTAAAATGGTGCAGCTTTTTTTCCTGCTATGGCTGAAAACTGAAAAGCATGTGGTCAGCTCTTTATCAACACTATTTAAGTGTTTCGTGGCAGGACCTCTTAAAAGAGCTGCAAGGCTTTGCAGCTAAAGCTGAGTGAGGAAGCCTCTCTTAGATGAGAGCGCTTGCTTGCCTCTAGCAAGCAGAGCAGACCTGGTCCCAAGAAAACATGTTTTTCTCTATTCTTTCCCAAGCTTCCTCGTGCTTTCTGTGGATGCAGTTATCCACACATTGGGCAGCCATTTGTAACATGAGGGCCTGGTTGGTATCTGTCTTCCCACCAGGTCCCACAGTCATTAGGTCCCAAAGAAAATCACACAGAGGTCTCCATAAGATTATAAACTGATTGGCCCATTAGCTTAGGCTTCTTATTAGCTCTTGTAGCTTATATTAACTCATTATCCTTATCTATGTTAGCCACATGGCTCGGTACCTTTTTCAGCGGGACAGGTCAAATCTTGCTTCTTCTGTGGTCTGGGGAGGAATAGGGAGGGATGGGCATCCTCCTTCCCAGCATTCTCCTGTTCTCCATGTCCCACCTATACTTCCGGCCTGGCCAATCAGTGTTTATTTAAAACATGATTGATAGAATACAGACAATTCTCCTGCACCACTCCTGTGAAAAATTTATAGGCGAAATAAGAAGCTAATAAGATTAGATAGATGAAAATGCTTACTAATGAGGCCAGAGATCAAGATTAATCTCAAAAATTGTGATTAGGATGAGCATGGAAACCATTACCTTGGATAGAAAGAATGAAAATTCAAATAATATGAACTGAGTTTTCAAATATCAAAAAATAAGATGAAGAAAGTTTATTTAGTTTATCTCGTTATTGATATGTTCACCCTCGTCAGCTTGCATTCTACAGATAACATTTGTTCTTTCTCTGCATTTACCATGTACTCTTAAAATAACCAGAACATTGAATAAGCTAGATCCTCCAAGAACAGCATGTTCCAAAACCTCTCAAAGCTGGTGAACTGGTTTGTAGATCAACATACTTCATCCAATATTATTTAAGATGCTCTATGGTCATTCTGTCTTCCTCAGGTGGCCCAGAAAAATATTCTGTATTCATCTAACATATCCAAGTGTCTCAGGAGAAAACACCATGTTTTCCTTACCTTCCATGCTTTCCTCAACTTCTTCATTTCTCCTCTCTCTCTCTCTCTCTCTCTCTCTCTCTCTCTCTCTCTCTCTCTCTCTGTGTGTGTGTGTGTGTGTGTATGTCTTTGAATTAGAAGGTAAAGCTCATGATATAATAGCTGAAATCGAAAGTAAAAGATAACAGAGATTTTAAACCCCAATAGAAATTTTTCTGTGTGTGCATGTGTGTCTGCGTGTGTCTCTGTGTGTATATGTGTCTATTATAAAGACAGTAAAAGCAAGCAATCTATCAAAAATGAAATAAACACAATAATAAAAACATGTAAAAAGGAGTTTTTATGTAATTCAAGAAATATACTCTTTTGTTTCATTATCATTGTTATGCAAATTCTAATCTCAAAACTTAACTTTTAAATTGTCAGATTAAAACATTCCTTAAACAAGTATACCTGAGCTAGAGAGATGGCTCAGTGGACAAAGCACTTGTTCCAGCTTTACTAACAACACTCAGAATCTCCTCATATGAAAACCTAGTGGATATGGTTTCCTATATTTAATCCTAGGGTGTAGGAGACAGTGATGGTGTCTACAAGAAAATGACTGGTAGGCTGTCAAAAATAGTGAGTTCCACATTGAACAGGCTCCAATTCAGTAAATAATAAGCAGAGCAATTGAATAATTCACCTCATCTCAACCTCCTGGCTCCACATAAATGTTCATGTAATATGCACCTTAAGCATGTGGAATTACATACATGCAAATACACTTACAGAGGTATGTAGCATGTAAATATGCAAAGTATAAACTACTTCTCATATCAGAGCTACCGTAAATGAAGAGACTGATAGTAAAATGCTCTAAAATGTATATCTTTACAAATCAAATTTTATAGATTTTTTTAATATGTTCCTAAGAAAAGCAGAAATCAGGAGTATGAAAACTCTGCCACCTACCCAATCTTTAATCCAATGTGTTCTGTGTGCTGTTCATCTAGAATGATGTTCAGGGAGGAAAGACATTGCACCACCCCTGCATCTTTCTCAGAAAAATCTGATACTCTGTGAGAGCACAGCCCGAGCGCAGAGTTAAAGAATTGAGATTTGATGAAAGTATGTTTGCATTTATATCAACATGATAATGAAGAGAAACAAACTGGGACTTTCAATGGGACAAGGATGCATTTTCTATCTGCCTTTGAAATTGAGCTGTAAAAACAAACTGTGCTTAGATGCACGTTTCATTCTAATTCTCCTTTTCTGTGCTTCCACTGCTTCTCCCTCTCTTCCTCACTCTGTCTTATTGTTTCTGTTTCCTAAGAAACTCTGTTAATATACTTAGAAAGGTTAATCATTCTTTCTCATGAATGGGAAAACATTTATTTTAAGTCATATTCTGCTATGGAAGCCCTTGTTAATTTAGGAGTGAAATGGTTCCTTTGAGAAATTTGTTAATATTCATGTAAAATTTCCCACTCTCACACTTTTGTTTTTCCATTTGAAACATGCCTAGCAAACAGTAGGATAGCCACAGTGGGCTGACAGATCTGCCTTCAAGCGCCCAATTTGGAAGGGATCTTAAAGACACTGACATCTGGCTCTGTGTTGGGTTTCAGAGCTAGAATCAACTTCACACTTAGCAGTAACATATCATGGACATCATGTTCTGTAAGTCACAAAGTTAATCTAGGCTTTTCTGGACAACCAAGCTATCTCCAAGCCGAAGACATACTCCAAGTATATTTAAGTTTCCTTAGAAATCAGAGAAAATGGAGAAGAGACCAGGGAAAGACACTGATATAGAATCTTCTATTCGAAGTAAAAGTTAGTTCAAAAAAAAGGAAGAAGAAGAAACTATGTTTGGATGACTTTAAGAATAAAATTTATATTCAGATGTATGATGTCTACCAAATATGTGTTTCATGGAGACAGGTTTCTCAGTGCGTTTTAAAATTGGGTCTATGGACTAATCACTGTATTTGGCTAATAAATCTCATTGTTCATTTTGATATAAGTATTGAAGAATGATGGAGTTGGATCGAGAATAATAGGGATAAATTTTCTACAGCTTCTAAAATAATCTAAAAATAAGTATCTTTTTATAATTAATAAATGTTATTCTTTTGGTAAAACCTTTCCTGGTAGAGCAATAGCTATTATAACATCTTCTAAGATAGATGGGTGGATGGGTATACAGACAGACAGGTGTGTAGAAAGAAAAATGGATGAGTAGATTGATACACAGACACATCTGTTCAATAGCCTGTTAGCTCAATGTGAGTATCCAAGTATAAAGATTAAAATTTAAAATAACTTCCAAAGAATAATTTTGATAACCCAAAACATGTATGAATCAGAATTATTCCAATGTTTCTAAGCATAAGTTGTAATGTTAAAGTCTAGAAGATGCTGATTTTAAAAGAGAGATGAAGCCTACTTTTTGAGAAGTAAAGTTTTGTGATGTTAGCTATTACCATTTTTTAAAGCTTTCATCAAACCACTCACCCAAACTAAATAAGCTTTAATCTCAGCATTTTATGTCTACACCATCTTTGTAGGCAATTTATCATCTCACTTATCTTGTAAATGCATACATTTAGAAGACCTGGCAGATATTGGACTCTCTCCAATGTTACGCCTTGAAACACAAATTAAAGATTTTTCTCTCAAGCAGCTTAAAGCAAATTAGAGGAGACTTCTGATAGGGAATGTGAATAGTAGCAGATTTATAATGGACTATTACATGGAACCATGCAGTGTGTTTATATATATTTAGTACCCTACAAAAATTAAAATTATTTACCAAATGCATATAGTCTTTACTATACTCCTAGCAATGGAAGTAACAAAAGCATACCATAACAGAATAAGAGAAAAAATCTATACATGTAGATTCAAAGATAAGGGCACATGTTTCTAGAAGTTTCCTGTTTAATAACGGGCATTCTATATATTTATTTATCTTTAAATTTTATAAATATCTAAAATAAAAAGATGCAAAACAAAGCAACTACAATGACATCAATATCATAAACATTATCCAATAACAGATCTATTTCTTCCATAGATGAATGAGATGGGTGAGGGGTGCATTATACATGTACAGTTTAGGGTACATTCCAAAGTTCTATAGTCTCTGGATATAGATTTTTATGACAATTATCATTTACTGCAAAAAGTTTCTTCTTTAATGAAAGCTGAGCAATGAACAAATTCTGTGGAAAAATTGGGCAGAGTATATGAACAGAAACTTGACAAATAATATTTATGAATAATAAATTTTAAATAAATTTTAACTCTGAGTAATCAGAAAAAAAATAAAGCTCATATTATATGATTCTTTGATTCCCGTACAGTTGACTAAATAGGAAACATCTGATAAGCCATAAAGCAAAAAACATGAAATAAAATGTCCATTAACTCTCTAGGTGAATCCAATTTGTCAAAAATACATTGAAAAGAGAATAATTGGTACTGAGATAAAGGTGTGTTTATTACATAGCCTTTTAGAATTTTAGGCAAGCACACAAGAGAATGTCTAAAAGAACAAAAATTATCACATAACATGTTATAATGTTGATAATGCTATTAATTATAGAAATTTTGAAGCAAAATAAATTCAATTAATTAATTATAAAATGACTCTTGTTAATCAACTAGGTTCTCAAACACCTGTACCAATCTGTTTTTATAGTGATTCATGTATTTCCATCATTTCTTCCTACCATATGCCCAGAAAAGTTTCTTTTTGTAAACTTAGTTTGATTCCCATTTATAATCTTTAATTGAAATAGAATTATATAGAATTATAGCCCAGCTAACCAATCAAAGTCCTCCCATGCCCAGCCCCATGGGAGGAGCACACTTTGCATGATATCCTGCTTTTCTTTGAGTGTTGGGGGAAGGTGCTCCCAGCAACAGATTAGCATGCCAGGGTTAGGTCAGAATTTCCATGTAAACTTTAAGAAAGTAAACTTTTTTAAAAAAAAGGCTCTAGACCCACAAAAAAAGGAGCCAAGTGCATCTTCTTGGTAACAGCACTTTTTTCATATAGGCTCTGTTTGCAAGGGAGGTGCAGTAAAAACTGCATGACTTCTTTAAAAAACAGTAGCTTCCTGTCTTGCTAGCACAAACAGCTCTGACTCTTTTGGGAGGTCTGGCTGCAGAATATTTAAATGGGGTCTGTGAGCTTGATAGCAACATAGACCTTCTGTGTGCCTAAAAATGGGGCAATGTACATGACTCTCAGAGGCAGCAAACATGCCTCTGCCATGTTGGACTGGGTAGAGCAAGCAGGCAGAGCTGTGTGGATCCTAGCTATGCCTGCTTAGCTTTTTTTTTTTTTTTTAAAGGTGCTTCTGGTCAGAAAATAATTACAGATACACAATGAAGACATATTCAGGTTTTAAAAAAGACCTCTAAGTGGGTCACAGAGTTGTATAAATGTATGTAGGTTTGGGAGAGAGAAGAAAGAGTATAAAAAGTTATAAAAAGAAGTTATTCTTTTTATTTATTAAAAGACATAAAATAAAGTCTTTAAAGAGACAGTACAGACAGTCATAGATTAAAGGAAAAAAGGAAAATAAGCCATGTGAAGATGGAATGTACACAGAGAGTCTGGGCTATGTATATTATTGTGTTTTCTTTGAATTTTTTGACTATGAACGAGCTAAATACAGAGAGGCATTTCATTGTACAGGCTGCTAAGCTAAGCCAACATATACATTTTGGGTCTAATGATATGCTGCTTTGGAAAAGAGGTCTGCTTTTGCTTCCACAGAGGTAGAGAACCTGTGCATTTCTTCCAGACTAATGTGGTTTGATGAGCCAAGACTCCCTGAAAGGTCTCCATGAACCCCCAAAAGGAAAATACTTTACCCAATAAAAAGCAGCAAACCTTTTGGAGAGAACTACACCCAAATTCCCAAATATTGTTTATAAATGTTTGCTTACATTTAAAGGTGGATATGCTATATAGATGAATACTTTGCATTGGCATGGATACAATTGGTTTATTGATACAAATTTAAGGTCAATTTTGTTGTATGTATATTTCTGCTCTTGTTTAAGGTATGATGTTTGTGTAGCTCATTTAAAAATATAATGTATAATTAATAAATATTGGTTAATAGATAATCATCTATAATAGTCAAGCTTGTAGTCATGTTAGGTTTTCTAGATATAGAGACATATATTTCAGTTAGATAGGTATTTTTCAAATCTTTCAAAGACATTCAGAATATGGCATTTAAAATGTTTTAAGACTTAGACTTTTCATGACAATAAGACACATCTACTCCTGGCAGCACCAATTACTTCAAGAGGAAGATGTGCATTGCAGAGGCTCTTTATGGAGTATGTTAGCCATTTGGGCAAGAAATTGCTCTTGCCTAGACTGCTTGATGTTATACTGTATGAACTGAACATGGACGACTCACAGAATAATGACCACTGAACTTGCCTAAAGGTGAAACGGTCCTTTGGGGCTCCTGCTTCATAAAACAGTCTGCCAGACATTCTGTAGGACACAAAAGAAAGAAAGTGATGGATTTTTATCATTTCAATGTAGAATACATCTTCATATTTCCTGCTTCATGGAAAAGTCTGCTAGATACTATGGGCCAATAGTCTGAAGATGAATGCCCAGTGTTGCAGAGGAACTTTGGATGACTGTCCAGGCATCAAGATGTCTCTCTCAATTTTAGAGATGAATAGCCAGTCTTGCAGAGGAACTTTGGGTTACTGTTCAGTCAGTGAAATGTCTCTGTCAATTTTAGAGTTTTGAAAGTTGCTTACAATGCACTTACTATTTACTTAGGCAACATTACATCCTTCTGGGTTCTTTGATGGAGTTTAAAAATAGATAGTTATAGTTTTCCTTAGCTATGATAAGAAATAAAGTAGATATAAATATTGTAATTGTAATTCTTGCTTGATACCTATTATGTTATATGTAATTTTCCTATGTTAAAGTTAAAAACCTTCCTTTTTATTTGGACAAAAAAGAAAAATGGTGTGGGAAATCCTTTGGTATATGTGTTGCTTTTGTTGGTTAATGAACAAATCTGTTTCAGCCAGTGGCTTAGCTGAATAGAGCTAGATGGGAAAACTAAACTGAATGCTAGGAGAAAGAATACAGAAGCAGAGAGAAGCCATTGAGCTGCCAGAGGGGGAAGCTGTGAGCTGCCAGCTGAAGCATTGACATTCGACCTCGAGCCTCATGGTAAAATATAAAATAAAGGAATTGGGTTAATTCTAGATGTTAAGAGCTAGCTAGCAATATGCTTAAGTTATTGGCCAAACAGTATTGCAATTAATACCGATTTCTGTTTGATTATTTTAGACGTCTGGGAGCTGGGAAATGAATGAGCATCCTCCCCCAAAATTTGAGTACTATTGTTTTATATATTTTATAATTATATATTTTTTATAGTTTTATAATTTGTATATACATATGTGCACACACGTGTGGGTGGGCCATGTGTGTGTGTGTGTACAATATGCTGAGTCTGTTTTTGTTGTTTCTGTGGAAATGGTTTCAGGGTTGATTTCTTTGCATTGGGCAACCAGCAATGGGGCTCATCCCTGCAAGTAGCTAATTCTCCTATGCCCAGGAGTCATTAGTTACCTGTAGTTCTTTGCCTACGGGTGGCACCAGTAAAGATTTCTCCTGTTCTCTTAGCATGTTCATGGACATTGTCCTTTCTGCAATCATTTTTATGCAGGAATTTCTAGGAGAGCTGTTTCAGAGCAGAACGCTTGGTATTCTAGCTCGTAAAATCTTTTCTTCCCTCTTCCATAACATGCCTTAACCAATGGAGGAACTATGAGATAGTTTAATCCCTGTGATCTCTGGGCTTCCCATAATCTGTTTATCTCTGTCTTATGTCCAGTCGTGGTTTACAGTGATTTTCTCCATTTGCTGAAAAGAGGAGATTCTTTATTGTGATAATGTACCTTCCTGTGTTTTAGTTCTGATGTGTTAAAATTACCTCAATTTCTATTGGGCTATAATTGTTAAGTGACTGAGAATATACTTAATCAACTTAAAAATATCCACAATTTATTTGTGCTTTGTGGTTTCTTTGTATCCATAATGACTAAAGAGTTCTGATGTCATGTCTGTCTGCTAATATCATCAACCTTCTTTGTTTTTGACAAATGAGAGGTATAATAAGTTCTTTTAGTGAATTTTGTGTAGGACAACTTTTATCAGTAATGATATAGAGCTTTGTAAGATGAGATGTCTTTGATAAACTATGTTTATGCTTTTAAAATAATTTTTATGTATCATGTCAATGTTCCATTTGTGTCATGTGTTTTCAAATATTTTAATTCCTTGAGTCTGTTCCTCTTAACATCATTTGTTAAAATCACCTATCAAGAAATATATATATATATATATATATATATATATATATATATATATATATATATATAAAACACATCAATTATAAAATAAAGTTGTGAGTAAGTATGGACAGTGAGCAAAAATATCTCTTCATTTTTACTATAGAGAAAAAAATTTTGTATGATACCATTGATACTGAAATGAAATATTTAAAGTCCTTTATATAAGTATATGTGCATTTATACTTAAGACAGACTGCCATCTGAATGAGTCCCAAGTCTAAAGTTCCTTATATCTAGTAACAAAAAAATAATGTGTTACATAGTGATATGAACAACCCAACACTATAGAACTAGAGAAAGTTTGATCTGGTAATAAAGAAGGTAACTAGCTTACCATATATTTAAAAGAATATTTTTAGTTACTATTATCTTAATTTATATTTGAGATAAAATATGTTTTCTAGGCAATGTTTCAGCATATACATTATGATTTGCATGAGTTAGCAAATATTATTTCCTAACTTTTAGGAAAAATCTAGGTATACCTGATATATTGTTTCCACAGTGGTTTAATATAATATGAATTATTTACCTTTAAAAATGCCTTATGGTCCTAAGGCATAGGACCTTAAGGTCCTATGAATGTTTTTGAATGTTTTTATTTTATTTTTATTACTACACCATCTACCACAATTATATTTCCATTGTCCTCCCATCATTGGTCTTATATACTCTGGTTGTAAATCTTACTGTGAAAAATTCTGTACTACAATAGACCTTTTTCTTAGATACTTGCTTTCTTTTTAGCAGTTATCAATATCATTTGTAGTCTGAATCCTTTAATAAATTACTATTTCTATAAAATACATTTCAATGAGTTGGTATCAAAATGATAAATCTATCCTGGAACATTTTTCTTCTAAATTTAATAATTTTGAAATCCTTTCTGGTTTTTAAAAAACAAAATAATTTAATCTTATGGTAATCCATTAGAGATATTTGAATAGTAATATATCCAATTTTTCTATGGGGTGGATTATTTCTGCATTTGATTTAACTCACTTTCTTTCTTTTTTCCAGACACTTAATACCTTGCTTTGCTGTCACTGCTACTCACACATATTGTTCTAATATTCCTTGCCTATTGATGCCATTCTGTCTTGCCATTTTGTTATTGCTTAATTAAGGAGCAAATTACATTATATTTTATAAATTCTATAATCTTTACTTTTATAGAAACAGTATTCACAGTCTGGGTTAAAACTTCAGTTTGGAACAGGTTTTAAAATATTTAATATTTCAGGAGCTATCTTACTTTCTCTATATTTAATAGTCCTTAAATATCTGAAATCAATACACCTTACTATGATTATCATTGTTCATATTTCTCATACATGTGGGGTATATTCTTCTTGAATTGTCTCACCTCCTTATTTTAGCTTGCAACAAAACCTCCAAGTTTGAACTGACAGTTTCATGCTCACAGAGCCCTATTGTATCTTCTACTTTCTCAATAAAATGATTCTTTATCACCGTGAGAGTATTAATATATTATATTCTGAGATTCTCACATGGATGCTTCTTTTCCATTAAAGCTTGCCCCTTGATTTTACTGATTTATAGTGTGCTTGCCTTTCTTACAAGAGATCAAGAGTTATAGTTTTTTGCTTCCTAGAACAGCTTAGCACTTAGCAGCAGTTAATAACTGACAGGAAACATTCAATAGAATATAAAGCAAAAACATCAATTTGGGCAAAGCTGAAAATTTCTGACTCTATCCACCATTTCCTTATTAAGGATCAAATACTTTAAGACAAATATACCGGGGCATCTATAAGAGTTTAAATAAACTGTTTTATGGACCAAATTTTGAACTTTCAAACTGTTGCCTGATCAACTTCTAATATCAATATGTGCTCGGTATGCATAATAATGAGTGTAGTTTACTATTAATTCAGAGGGCCAATGGCACCTTTATGTCTTACATATTTGATGATCTCATCAACCAGTAATGCCAAGCAGTCCTGGGATGACCTTTTCCTTAATGATGAGATGGTCACATCGGACATGTGAAAGGTACTACGTACAAATCATAATCTGGTTATATATTCCACCTGGCTAAAACATGTGGCAGTTGACATGTAGTTCTATGGGGAGGAAGCAATGTTCCCTCAAATACTCATTCTTTTCCATATGTTTAAGGAGAACTGAACTGCCATGGAGTGGGAGTATATTAAATACATACATATTACTCAGTTCAAGCTATTTTTTGCCTAGAAATTTAAGAAATACATTCCATTTAAGGAGTTTATTGTTAAGAACTATCATTTTGTTAGTTATATTTTAGGCAAAGGTCAGATCCTGCACAACATTCTGTAGATGTATCCCAATTTGTTTTGATGGATTGCACTTGACAATTAATTAAGACCTTATGAATAAACATTAAAAAGCTGATTTCATTAAAGAAAACATAGTAAGTCCTAGAAAGCACTATGTCTTTAGAATAATAATAGTGAATAATACTTTCTAAACACTTAACTCACAAATATTTCAGGAAACTTCAACACCAATTCATACTTTTTAAATCCTCTGTAGTAGTTACATTTTAACAAGTTTAATGTCAGTATCGTCTATATTTCTAGACATATAAAGACTATAGCATAAAAATCCTAAAAAATAAAAATAACTTAAACACTTTCAATATACAATGGCACAAATAAACACTTCCATCCCACAATGGAGGAAAAGTATGACAAGGAAAGACCTGAAAAGTCAGATCAAAACACAGCAAGCAAACATCAACCCTTGCAGTTTATCCACATCTACAGTGAGAAACAATATGAAGAAGACAAGAACAGGAAACCTGATGCTAGGAGAGGAAAGGAGCATGGAAGATCATTGGGTTCATGGTTATGAGATTGCAATTTGGGAGCATGCTGGAACTCTCAAAGATTATGGGATGTTTAGAGATGAAGCAAAATGTTTTGATGAGATAAAACTGAGATTTTAGGGACAATGGACCGATTTGCTATCCTTTCAAGTGAAGCATTTCTGTTTCAAACTAATAAGAAGAGAGTTACCAATGTTGACATTCTTCTGGATGTGTCTGTGAAGTTGTTTCCAGAACAATGTACCTGAAAAGGGAACGCTTACCTTAACATTATCCCGTTGGCTGGAGCCTTGTACTAAATAAAAGAATGGAAGATGGGTACAGGAATTCCTATCTTCCTGTTTGCAGACTGCAGGTGCAATGTGATTATCTGCCTTATATCCCTGTCGCATTCCGTCCACCTCTCTTATTATAGACCCCACCCGAAAACCATGTCAGAGTAAGCCTTTCATTCCTAAATTGTTTTGGATAGATACTTTGTCACAGCCGTGAGGAATGTAACTAATACACCAGAGGGAACAACATGGAGCTTATACTTTTAGCCCTACCTCCTGAAGAGGTAAAGGGAAGATATACTTTCAGCTCTGTGAAGTCTCCTGACAACTGGTTTTAATGAGTTTCAGTGTTGGTGATTGCAACAGAAGTATCAGTGACCTGGATTTGAGATTGCCATCTAGTGTGGGAGCAGTCTCACAGATCTGAGCTTTTAACTTGTGCTGTTTGATGTTCACTCCAGGTTTATAACTTTAAGATTCTGTTAAATTACATGAGACCTAGTTAGTATCCAAAAATAACCTGTGGTTAATTTTGGAAAACATCCCAGATGAGACTATTGCAACTAGATACATATTTTCTTTCTTTCTCCTCTTAAAATGAATGCTGCATTTTTAAACTTGTCTGAAACTTTTTAAGCTAACTTCTTTATCTAGCTTTAATTTTTCGTTATTTTATTCTTTGACAGTTTCATGTGTGTCTGTAACATATTTTAAGATATCTTACTCCTATTTTAAGGATGACAGTCTGGATTTAGTTTATTATAATCATCTCAGTGTTATAGTTTTATATTTATTATGTCTCCCTTGAAACATTATCTTGGTGTTCTTCCTTTTCAATTTATTTAATAAAATACACAATATGATATTTTCCATGTGCTATTCATACTTTTGTGTCCTTTTTGATTTTTTAAATTTTTATTTATTCATTTAAATTTTATTTTACATTTCAACTACAGTTTTCCCTTCCACCCCTTCTCCCACCCTCTGACTCACTATGCCTCTATCCCACTCCTATCCACTCCTGCCAACAGATAAGGGATCCCATGGGGAGTCAACAAAGTCTGACACAATAAGGTGGGGCAGGACCAAGACCCTCCCACTGCATTAAGACTGAGCATGACATTTCACTATAGGGAACGACCTCCAACAAAGTAGCTCATGCACCAGAGATAGATCCTGGTCCTACTGCCAGGGGCCCATCACATAGTCCAAGGTTCACCACTGTCTCCCACATGTGGAGAGCCTAGTTCTCTCCCATGGAGGCTCCACAGCTATCAGTCTAGAATTCATGATTTTCCACGAGCTTGTTTTAGCTCTCTGTAGATTTTTTCCACCATGATCTTGATCTCCCTTGTTAGTATATTCCCTCTTCCCTCTCCTCAATTGGATTCCCAAACTGGTGCTTGCTTGTGGATCTCTGGTTCCATCACTTACTGGATGAAGACTCTATGATCTAAGTTGGGGTATTCACCAATCTGATTACAGGGAATGGCCAGTTCAGGCACCCTTTCCACTGTTGTTAGGAGTCTTAGCTGGGGTCATCCTTGTGGATTCTTGGGAATTTTCCAAGCACCAGGTTTCTCCCTAAACCCATAGTAGCTCCCTCTATCAAGATCTCTCTTTCATTACTCCCACTCCGTCTATCCCCCCCCTCGACTGCCCGTTCCCTCATGTTTTCATCTCCCATCACCTCCCCTTTACCTTTCCTCCTTGCTCCAAGTTCATCCAAGAGATCTCATCTAATTCCACTTCCCAGGGCTATCCACTTATCACCCTTAGGGTTTTCCTTGTTATCTACCTTCTCTGGAGCTGTGGATTGTAGCCTGGTTATCCTTTCCTTTACGTCTAATATCCATTTATGAGTGACTACATACAGTGTTTGTCTTCCTGGGCCTGGGTTACCTCACTCAGGATGTTTTTTATAGTTCCATCATTTGTCTGCAAATTTCATGATGTTGATGGCATTGTTTTTTGTAGCTGAGTAATACTACATTGTGTAAATTATCACATTTTCTTTATCCATTCTTCAGTTGAGAGGCATCTAGGTTTTTTTTTTTTTTTTCGGGTTCTGGCTATTACAAATAATACTGCTAGAAACATAGTTGAGCAAGTGTCCTTATGGTAGGATTGAGTATCCTTTGGGTATATGCCCAGAGTGGTATCGCTGGGTCTTGAGGTAGATTGATTCTCAATTTTCTGAGAAACCACTGTACTGACTTCTGAAGTAGTTCTACAAGTTTGCACTCTCACAAGCAGTGGAGGAGTATTCCTCTGACACTGCATTCTATCCAATATAAGCTGCCCTCAATATTTTTGATCTAGCCATTGTATTTTTAAATAGTGACTCAAAAAAATAAATAGTGACTCTTCATTGATTCTAAACTAGGGTTTTGCCCCTGCACTAAAATGGTTATTGGAAGAGTTGTTTTAACCAGACACTATATTCTCTTAAGTCAGTTACCTTGTAGCTCAGATCCATCACACTTCCTATTGTCTGTACATTTCTCTGCTTGCTGCTTAAGCTTCTGCTGAAAAGCAGCCCCTGTATTACACACATTGACTATTTAACAGCTTCTCATAGAAAGTGATCTGTTTTAATCACATGAAAAAGTTCTATCTTTCTTTTTTGTTGTTCTGCCTACTATGACAATGCAATATGTTTTCTTTGTAGATGATTAGATCAGGCTGTCCTTTCTAGGTCATTATAAAAGGCCATTTTTTTCCGTATTATTTTTAACATTTTGTACCCAGACCCTGTGCCAGTATTTTCCTCATTTCTTATTGGTTCTTGCTTTTACATGTCTTTTCATTTAGTGCCATCTGCCAAATTGGCATCATATGTATAAATATGCTTTCGCTCATTTACTTCACACTTGCATTCTCGATATCACCATTAATTCTGTTTTAATATACTCTAAAGTTTTCTACATTAATTTGTGTAATCAAAGTACTGTAGATGACTTAGAGCCAGCTATTTTCCTTTCTTAGCACTCTCTGCCAGTTTTTATTCAATTGCTCAAACTTCGATTCTTTTTTTTATTGAAGGAAAACTATAATCAATAATTTGCTCTTTGTATTAAATTTACCATTCCAAATTATATAGAATAAACATAAAAATATTTCAAACATTTCTTTCTATGAATATGAACTCTTAAGCCATAATCACTGCAACACTAGGCTATTGTCTCTCTTAAATTGATAATATCCTTGATTTCCCATGTGAAGCTGTCAGCAGAGAGGATGGGTCAGGTGCCAAAAAATAGAGTAAGAAAATTTGTAGTGATCAAAGAATATCCTAGAAGTGTTAAGACCAATATCAGAGAGGTTGGGGGAGGGCAGGGATTTCAAAATCTTAATAATTCACCACATAAACAGGTTACCAATCAGTGCTGTAAGGCAAGGACTTGGGAGACTTGATGGTGGGTAACAACCCCAAGAAGGGCAGTAGTGGGATTTTTTTATTCATTTATTTTATAATTTTATTTTATATTTCAACCACAGTTCACCCTCCCACACCTCAGAAAATTGGAAATCAATATTTTCCAAGATCCAGTGACAGTGCTCTTGGCCATATAGCCAAAGGATACTCCATTATACCACATGGACACTTACTCAGCAATGTTTATAGCAGCATTATTTGTAAGAGTCAGACCTGAAAAAGACCTAGATGCCCCTCAACTGAAGAATGGATAAAGAAAATATGATGCATTTACACAATGGGGTATTACTCAGCTGCAAAAAAATAAAATAGACATCATGAAATTTGCAGGCAAGTGGATGGAAACAGAAAGCAATCCTGAGTGAGATAACCCAGACTCGGAAAGACAAACACAGTATGTACTTGCACAAAAGTGGATATTAGATGAAAGGTAAACGTGCATTCTTAAGCACAGTATTTCTCCCATTAAGCAGTTTATTTTTATAATTTTATTTGCCTTGACATCTAACGTTCTATTCTCATCACTTTATATTACCTCAAAAAATTTCTCTGGATACATTCAAATACCAATTCTGCATACTACCTCTATGGGACAGTCCTCTATTCTCTAAGCAGTAAAATTCTCATTTTACTTGCTTGGTAATTATTACTGTTGAAATTATTCTGTGCTTGATAACATAGTTATAATATCAGGATAGAAGATGAGAAGTCACAAATAGGTAGCCTTGGTAGTTTTGTTCAGGATGCCCTCTCCAGAATATACAAGGGTATATTGGAAATTTGTGTCTGAATTCTTACACTGTGAGACTTTCTACAGTTGATTCAAAGCCAGTCTACAAATTCATAACATTCTATAAGCTACTTAACTACTAAGAATTTATTTCTTTATCTGTCAAAATAGAAACTTTAATAAGTACAGCTTCACAGCACACTGCAGAACATGCAGTATGTCAGCTGCAACGTCTTATGACTCTGATTAATGTACAAATTTTCATTTCCTTTCCCTTCCCCTTAGGCAAAGTGTGAACAATCAGAAACACCTAGTTGAAATGTGGATGTAGAAAACCTAGATTTATTAGTTTACATTTAGAGTGCTCCTGGTATGCAAGGCTCCATTCCAAACCTTAATACACCCATTCTTCATAAAATAGTTCTGATATTTCTGCTACTGCTTTTCCTGCTTTACAGATTAAAGGAAACTCTGAAAAAAGCAGTGAGATTATTGTTGACATATGTAATAAAGTGATCTGGGTAGGTTTCAATTTAAAGGTCCTGTCTTAGAAAAGGCTTTCTTAGTATGAGGATTCAAAGATATAGAAATGTTTGTGCACCTCTAAGGACATTATGCCTCTATTCCTCTGTGTATGTGTGTGTGTGTGTGAGAGAGAGAGAGAGAGAGACTGAGTGTGTGTGTGTGTGTGTGTGTGTGTGTGTGTGTGTGTGTTTGTATGTGTGTGGATACTTTTGTGTAACATTATAAAGAAATCAAGAATTACAATGAAACATAGAAGCAAAGACATTTGATTAAAATTGATGTAGATTATTAACAAACTTGTACTCATAAATGATTAAGTTTTAAAGAATGGGAGGAGAAGAGGGAGAGAAAACTAGTGTCAGGTTGTAAAAGAAAGAAAAAAAAAGAAAGAAAAAAGGAAAGAAAGAGAGGAAAGGAGAGAGAAAAAGCAATTGAATGTGTTTCTCATCTACTGTTTCTAAGGAAATGTTTCATTGTTTTGTAGTCACTCTTATTTTCAAAAAAAGTAAATAAGTGATGGAAATATTAAAACCTCAGAAGTGCTGTGAGTCAACAATCTTCAAGTTGTAGCTATTTCCCTTCATGAACATTCTTCATCTTATTACATATTATAAAATTAAGTGGCACTACATCATAGTCATAATATCTAATTTTGTGAGGCAAGGGTTTTTAATTCAAAATTAATATTAAGGTGTATTAAAATGCATCTTTGAAATAAGCTAGAGGTTTTAAAAATACCAAATCCTTTTTTACTGAAGCAAAAATATTACCCAAATTGCCTAAGCACTATTACAGGCATTAGTAAATGTGCAAAACTTTTCCTGAGGTCATAACTACAGTATGTTTATCACAGACAGCAGGGACAGCTGACATTAAGCAGTGGCATACAGCTAAAAATGCCTGAAATTCTTCCCAAAATCTGCATTTTGATTTAAAAAAAAAAACACCTCATCTATTCTTTCAAATACACATTGGGATTCTTTATAAAATTATTTTTATTCATGCTACTTTTGATTTTTTTCTGATTATGAGGAAAAGGAAGCTTATTTTCCTTTTTCTAATATATATATATTATATACATATAATAGAAAAATGAATACATACAATATGTATACATACACATATATACATGGTGCGGGAGTCCCCTCTGTGTGCTATGATTACCATTAATGAATAAAGAAACTGCTATGAACCTACAGAAAGGCAGAATTAGGTAGGCAGGGAAAAGCTTGGCTGAATGCTGGGAGGAAGAAGGCAGAGTTGGACAGATGCCATGGTGCCACCAGAGTCAGACATGCTGAAATTTTGCTGGTAAGCCACTGCCACATGGCAATATACAGATTAATGGAGAACGGTTAAATTAAGATGTAAGAATTAGCCAAATGGAAAAGTCTGCTGGATACTATGGGCCAGTAGGCTGAAAACAGATACCCCAATGATACAGAAGAACTTTGGGTGACTGTCCAGGTAGCGAGATGTCTCTGTCAATTCTAGAATTTTGGAAGTTGCTTGCAATGCACTTCCTGTTTACTTAGGTAATATTATATCCTTCTGGAGTCTTTGATGGAGTTGAAGAATAGATAGATAGTTATAGTTTTCCTTAGTTATGATAAAAGATAAAGTAAATAGCAATATTGTAACTCTAATTCTTTCTTGATACCTGTTTTGTTATATATAATTTTAGTATGTTAAAGTTAAAGCCTTCCTTTTTGTTTAAACAGAAAAGGGAAGGTGGTGTGGGTTCCCCTCTCTGTGCTGTGATTACCATTAATGAATAAAGAAACTGCTATGAACCTATAGCAAGGCAGAAATTAGGTAGGCAGGGAAAAGCTGGGCTGAATTCTGGGAGGAAGAAGGTGGAGTTGGACAGAAGCCATGGAACTGCCAAAGTCAGACATGCTGAAACTTTGCCAGTAAGCCACTGCCACAGGTCTATAAACAGATTAATGAAGATGGGTTAAATTAAGATGTAAGAGTTAGCCAATCTGAAGCTAGAGCTAATGGACCAAGCAGTGACTTAAGAATACAGTTTCTGTGTGGTTATTTCAGTTCTGGGAGGCTGGGATGAACAAGCGGTTCCTTGCTATATATATATATAAAATCAGGATGTGATGTTGATAAAATCAATAAAATCAATTCCTTTTGGGGTAAAGGTATGTCTTTACCCCAATAAATCAATAAACCAATAAACCAATAACCAATAAATCAGAAGAAGATACTAAGTTTCTCCCATCATGTAATTCTCTCCCAAGTTGTTGATCTCTTCATTATAGGTCTTTTCATCAACTTGAACTGGGAAAGCAAATGCCCAGGTAACTGGTAAAATGTTTCTGAAATCGATTTGGGAAAATATATTTCCATCAACAGATGGAGTAATGATATGTGGATAAGCATCTTTCAATCCACTACAAGGCAGATAGGACAAAAGGGAATATGAAGTGCATATTTGATCTTTTTTTTTCCCTTTGGAGGTTAGACATCCATGATTTCCTTCAACTTGAAATCTTCATATTATAAATTTCTTCAGAAGTGATTTGAGCTCTCAAGTTCCTCAGAAATTCAAACACAGCTAAATTGCATAATTATATTTAATGAGTCTCCAGCACACAGGTAGTGTGCCAAGGGAACCAACTCCCATAATGAATATCCTCTTACCTCTATGTATACATCTCTGGCTGACACAACTGTGGGATTCAGCTAAGATGCAGATAGTGTAGCCATAAACAAACATGTGGTGCACATATCTAATTCTGTGACAGCTGTTCCTGCTATAGCACCTCACTTTAATCCCCCAGCCATTCTCTGACAGGTTTCTTCTTTTTGCCTCCCCTGCAGTTGAAGATGTTCAGGAAACGGCAACACTAGTGTGATCCTACAGATTCCTCATTGCGTTTTCCAGAAAAGGATACAGATGAGGATCCAACCCTACAGAAGGGACATCTTAAACATATGTGCCCTCAGAGAATCAGAAGGGTAAGAACACAAGCAAGTCATAAAGAAGAGAACTGGACAGGAGAATCTCAGACTGTGTCCACAGAGAAGTTAAAACACTGCAGGCAAATAATTTCTTGGAAACTCACTGAGAAGGGGAAAACAAAACATTTTAAGTCACTGATCATCTGTGTCTGCTGGAGATAGAAAGCACACTGAACTGGAAGAAGGAAAGGAGGGTAAAAATGCTGATAAAGAATCTAAGAATAGAATCAGAGTACAAATACTCAAACAGCTGTAGCAGTAGAAGTGGTATCAAGCTCAAGGTCTTAACAGAAAACTTGTTCCTGGAACTTAACTGTTAGCTCAAAATAAATATTGTTAACATGACCTTAATTTTAATGACAAAACAGTGGTTTATGTTTAGGAAAGAGGAAAAATTCTAGCTTTTCCATGCTTTGAAATGGCTTAGGTGGTATAATTAATAACATGCCATTATTTCAGCTTTGCATATATTTTATGTAAATATATTTCTGTAATCTTTATGCTGTTCCTATTGTTTTCAAGAATGTTTCTGTGCCCTGAAATATTTTTAAAATTGCTGAAGTCTACGATAAATATTGAGGCAGAGGTATTAATCTTTTTTCTTGCAGTTTATTCATGAGTTGTAGCTGTGCACATTAATTAGTAAGGTTCAATCAAATGAAACCAATCTAAACAAGAAACACTCCTGGCTTTATCCTGACCTGAGAACTGTGGTTCAGAGTTCACACTCACTCAAATGCACAGAGCTCAGAGCAGAGTTCCAACCAGAGAGGACCAATCTGTGCATATAGGATTCCTGCAGGTAAAATCATCCCAAGTAGAAACTCCCAGGAACCTGCGAGGATGACCCCAGCTGAGACTCCTAGCAGTAGTGGAGAGGGTGCCTGAACTGGCCTTCCCCTGTAATCATTGGTGACTACCCTAATTGTCATCATAGAACCTTTATTCATTACCTGATGGAAGCAGATGCAGAGAATCACAGCCAGGCACTGGGCAGAAGTCCAGGAGTCCAGCTGAAGAAAGGGAGGGGGGGTTATATGAGCAAGGAAGGGGGTCATGATCATGACAGGGAAACCCACAGAGATAGCTGACCTGAACTTGTGGGAGCTTGTGGATTCTGAATCGTCAGCTAGGGAGCCTGCATGGGATCAGCCTAGGTCTTCTGCATCTAGGTGACAGTCGCGTAGCTTGATCTTTTGTGGGGTCCTTAGGAATGGGATCAGTCCTGTCCCTGATAAATGAGCTGGCTCTTTGAAACTTATTCCCTAAGTTGGAGTGCCTTGCTCAGACTTGATGCCAGGGACAGGAGCTTGTTTCTGCCTCAACTTGATGTGGCATGCTTTGTTGACTCCCATGGGAGGCCTTACCCCTTAAGAATGGAGATGGAGGAGGAGTGTGTGGGAGGGGGGGAAGGGGATGGGAGGAAGGAACAGAAGGAGAAGAGGGGGAGGAAACTGTGGTTGGTATGAAAAATTAATTAATTAATTAATTAATTAAAATAATCGTCCTAAGCAAATCTTCAGCGGAATACAAGAACAGGTCATGGGGCCGGCAGATACATCAGGACCGGTAGGTTGGTCCCAGCCTGGACGCTCAGGAGCCCCGGGAGGGGTCTACAGGCAGCCTCCAATCCCTGAGGCTTTCTGGCCACTTAGGGGGCCTCCCCCGCTACTGGCTGTTCTGCTTATCCCACCCCAGCTTGCCCATGGCACCCATTTCCACCTGTGGGGTCCTAGCTTCCCCGAACTCAGCCTGATTCCAGGCTGAGGCTTCGGGGGAAGGGTGAGCACAGGGCTACAGGGGTCCCCTTTTCCCACGGAGCAGAGCTGAGCAGAGTGGGCAACTTTTACAAAGCCCGCCCTTTTGACAGCGAGGTCCTGGGCCAGCAAGGGGCCTTGATCCAGTGCTGGCAGATACACCCGGACAGAGGAGCGAAGCCATCGAGACTCTCCTGATCATATTCGAAGGAAGAGATGGGCAGGCGCCAATCCAAGAATTCCTCCAACAACCTGAAAAGCAACATGATAACACCAGAATCCAGCCAGTATGCAACAGGAAAACTTGAGCAACCTAACTCAGAAGAAGTAGAAGAAACCGACTTTAAACATAACATTATGAAAACACTCCTCTCTCACCAATGGACAGGTCAGCCAGACAGAAACTTAACAAATAAATACGAGAACTAACAGATGAATCAAATGGACTTAATAGACATCTATAGAACACTCCACGCAAACAGGAAAGACTATACCTTCTTCTCAGCATCTCATGGAACCTTCTTGAAAACTGATCACATACTCGGTAACAAAGCAAACATCCGCAGATACAAAAAAGTTGGAGTAACCACCTGTGTCTTATCGGATCACCATGGAGTACAGAGAGAATGGAACAACAATTCCACACCCCAAAAGCATACAAAATCATGGAAACTGAACAGTCAACTACTGAACCACTCCTGGGTCAAGGAAGAAATAAAGAAAGAAATAAAGGCTTGCTTGAATTCAATGAAAATAAAGAAACAATATACACTATCCTATGGGACACTATGAAAGCAGTGCTAAGAGGAAAGATCATAGCACTTAGTGCCCACATAAAGAAAACAGGGAAAGCACACATTAGTGACCTAACATTACACCTGAAAGCTGTAGAAAAAAAGAAGCTGATTCACCCAGGAGGAGTAGAAGACTGGAAATAATCAAACAGAGGGCTGAAATCAACAAAATAGAGACACAGAAAACAATCCAAAGAATCAATGAACCGAAGAGCTGGTTCCTTGAGAAAATAAACAAGATCTACAAACCCTTACCCAAACTAATCAAAAGGCAGAGAGGGAACACTCAAATTAACAAGATCAGAAATGAAAAGGGGACATAACAACAGACACTGAGGAAATTCAAAGAATCATTAGGTCTTACTACAAAAGCCTGTATGCCACAAAATTGGAAAATGTACAATTTAAATAGACCTATAAGTCGCGAGGAAATAGCAGCTGTCATCAAAACCTTCCAACCAAAAACAGCCCAGGACCAGATGGTTTTAATGCAGAATTCTACAATGTAAGAATGAAAGCGTTTTTAACAAATGGTGTTGCCATAACTGGATGTCAACCTGTAGAAGAATGAAATTATCTATCACCATGCACAAAACTCAAGTCCAAATGGATTAACTACCTCAATATAAATCCGACCACACTGAACCTGATAGAAGAGAAAGTGGGAAGTAGCCTGCAATACATGGGCACAGGAGACCACTTCCTATGTAAAACCCCAATGGCATAGACAATAAGAACAACAATGAACAAATGGGACCTCCTGAAACTGAGAAGCTTCTGTAAAGCAAAACACACAGTCATTAAGACAAAAAGGCAACCTACTAAATGGGAGGAGATCTTCACTAACCTCACGTCAGACAAAGGTCTGATCTCCAAAATATACAAAGAACTCAAGAAACTAGACATTATAATTCTAAATACCCCAATTTAAAAAAAGGGGGTAATGATCTGAACAGAGAATTCTCAATAGAAGTTCGAATGGCCAAAAGATACTTATGGTCATGTTCAACTTCCTTAGCCATCAGGGAAATGCAAATCAAAACAACTTTGAGATACCATCTTACACATGTCAGAATGGCTAAAATCAAAAACACCAACGATTGCCTATGCTGGAGACGATGTGGAGTAAGGGGAACTCTCATCCATCGCTGGTGGGAATGCAAACTTGTGCAACCTCTTTGGAAATCAGTATGGCGATTTCTCAGGAAATTGGGAATCAATCTACCTCAGGATCCAGCAATACCACTCTTGGGAATATACCCAAGAGAAGTCCAATCATACTACAAAAGCATTTGTGCAACTATGTTCATAGTAGCATTATTTTTAATAGCCAGAACCTGGAAACAACCTAGGTGTCCCTCAGTGGAAGAATGGATCAAGAAAGTGTGAAATATATACACATTAGAATACTACTCAGCGGTAAAAAAAACAATGACATCTTGAATTTTGCATGCAAATGGATGGAAATAGCAAATGCTAACCTGAGTGAGGTAACCCAAACCCAAAAAGATGATTATCATATACTCATTAGTGACCCTAGCCATAAACAAAGGACACTAATCTTATAGCTCACAAGCCCAGAGAAGCCAAATAGCAAGGTGAACCCAAAGAAAAACATGTATAGATCCTCCTGGAAATTGGAAGCAAACAAGATTGCCAGGCAAAAGTTGGAAGCACGGGAGCCGGGATGGAGTGGGGGTAGGGGGAGTGGGGCAAGGGGAAAGGGGGAAGGAGAAGGGAGAAGTGAAGGACTGGGGAGAGCTTGGGGGAGTGGGAAGGTGGAGATGGAGGAAAGGTGGATATTGGAGAAGGGAATACAATATCTACATTAAGGGAGTCATTTTAAGATTGGCAAGATACTTGGCTCTAGAGGTGATACCAGGTGTCCAATAGGCTGTCCCCAGCTAGGTCCTTGGGCAGCAGAGGAGAGGGTACCTTAACTAACCTTGTCCCATAGTCACATTGATGAATATCTCGATCATCACCATAGAAATTTCATCCGATAGACGGAAATAGAGACAGAGACCCACATTCACATCAGAGAAATGGACTGAGTTTCCAATGTCCAGTCAAAGAGCAGAAGGTGGGAGAAGATGAGCAAGGAAGTCAGGACCGCGAGGGGCTGGTCCACCCACTGAGACAGTGTGCCTGAACTAATGGGAGCTCACCAAATCCAGCTGGACTGGGACTGAACGAGCATATGATCAAACCAGACTCTCTGAATGTGGCTGCCAATGGGGGCAGACTGAGAAGCCATCAATAATGACACAAGGACCTATCTCTTCTGCATGAATTATCTTTTTGGAAACCTAGTGTATTTGGATGCATACCTTCCTATGCTGGGATGGAGGGGGGAGGGCCTTGGACTTCCGACAGGGCAGGGTACCTGTCCTCTTATGGAAGCAGATGGAGGGAGGAGAGGTGGGGGTTGAGCGGGAGGGGACTGGGAGAAGGGGAGGAAATGTAAATTTTTTTGAATGAAAAAAATAAAGGAATAAGAAAAAAAAGAAAATATATCATAAAAAAAGAACAGGTCATGGAAAAAATAATACCCAAAGAAAGAGCCACTGAAAAGAAGAAGACATGGACATGAACATTTTGTAAATTTGGGAAGGGTTAGAAATTTTCTGGGATTTTTGGGCCTCAGAAAAATGTCAGAATGCAGAAAGCATCAGGTAGACTTCTGGTAATATAATGCCTTAGTAAAAGCTTTAAATCCAACCAAGAATATGTTTAAAAAGCAAATTTCTAAAATTGTCAGCAATCCCTTAGTAGCATAGTGGAACACTGGATCAATAGCCAGCAACAAATTGAGTCTTTCACATTCACTAGTGCAGAACATACAAAGTCTGGTGTTTCATATGAAAACAAGCATGCATACAAATAATTAAGAATGCCCAATCAATATCAAGAAAATCAATGAATAAATCAACTGTAGCTGATTCTCAAATGATATAAATTAAGGTGTCAATAATCAGACATGCCAACACATTAAAAAGATATACCAAAAAGCATTTGGCATGCTTTAGGAGGTAGAAGGTGTATTTAGGAATAAAATGTGAGCACAAAATATATTTAAAATGCTGGTTAATGTATAGTTTATGAGCTTTTAAAAAATAAAGTACACTACATGGGTTTCATATTGGAAACTCAAAATATTGTTAGGGCAATCAAAACTATTTTATTGTTATACAACTGCTATCTATATTAATCATCTTACATTATTAAATAGTTTCTTGTGAAAGAATACCAGGATGATACTTTCAAATTAATTTAAGGAGATATTTGTAATTTGGAAAATCCCATTGTGTTTATAGTAATGATAGTTTTATATTTATCAGCATGATTTACAATTATGTACATCATTTTATGAGAGTTTTTCATCAGTGAAGCTAAAATTATTTAAAAATCCGCACACATGTGACACAATAGACAATAGACAAAGTCATTTTATTTTTAAATGTAATGTTTCTCTGATTTGGACTGCCTTTATTAATGGGACTTCACAAGCTGTCATGGCTAGTGTTGATTACTGACTGTTGTTCTGTGTGTTTTATGGCTATCGGGTAAATAACATCATGAAGCAACACTGAGTTGACCCTCAAAGCCATGGAAAACCTTTGATAGTCTTTTAGTTGTTCTATAAGGAACCTATTTGAATTATTGAGATTAGAAATCTTAGCCCATGAAACATGATGTCATGGACAACCCTAAGACATACTTTGTTCCCTTGTTTGTGAGCAGTAATGCACTTAAGTGAAAACAGTGATACAGGGGAAGCAAGAAAACGTTGCTGTATATCACCCCAAGTTGAATGAAAGTAGTTATTAGACTTCTGGGAAATTTAACTCAGTCTAAAGAGTATTTAATGAACAGTCATCCTTAAGAGATGCCCATCTAAATCAGAGGACACAAGAGCTTCAGGCTATCAGTAAAATGACATAATAATAAGTCTCTGTCCCATTAAAAAAAACAAATGAACTACTCTACAGCTATTTCCACTTACAGGCTTCATGGAGATTTGGTATCAAGGTAGGTCACTGGGAAACTTTGATAGAGATATAGATTCAGTAGGGTAGTTCTGATAATGCAAACAATGGAAGGATGGTTACGGGAGCAGGGAAGGAGATATCTTAATTGAGGAAGCCATTTTGGGTTTGGCAAGAGGTTTGGCTCTGGAGGGCTTCCCAGGAGTCCACGGGGATGACCCCAGATAAAACCCTGGGCAGTGGAGGACAGGGTGCCTGAACTGGCCTTGTCCTGTAGTCAGACTGATGACTGTCTTGAATATCACCATAGAATATTTGTCTGGCGACGGATGGAGACAGAGACAGAGACCCACATCGGAACACTGGACCGAGCTTCCAAGGTCCAGTTGAAGAGCAGAGGGAGAATATGAGCAAGGAAGTCAGGACCACGAGGGGTTCACCCACTGAGACAGTGTGCCTGAACTAATGGGAGCTCACCAAATCCAGCTGGACTGGGAATGAACGAGCATTGGATCAAACTGGTCCCTCTGAATGTGGTTGACAGTTGGGGCAGACTGAGGGGCCAATGACAATGGCATTGGGATTTGTCTCTACAGCATGTACTGGTTTTTAGGGATCCTATTCTCTTTGGATGTATACCTTGCTCAGCCTGGATGTAGTGGGGAGGGCCTTGGACTTTCCAGAGGGCAAGGTGCCTTGCCATCTTTCAAGATTGGAGGGGGTGGGGGGATAGTGTGTGAGGGGAGCGGGAGGAGAGGAGGAAGTGGGAATTTTGATTGGTATTATTTTTAAAGTAATAAAAAAAAACAATGTCAGGCAGCAATTTCATACTGTGATTTAAGTTACAGGCCCCCAAACAACTCATTTCTTACAATCCAGTTTGAGTGAAGACCTGCCACAGCATATTTAATAAGTGGAGATACAGCTGCCATTAGTAACAGCCCTGCAAATTGAGTCCCCGATTATGGTGTTTGAATTGCCTAGTGACTCAGGTCAAGCCCTTCAGCTGTGATCCAAGAGCAGCTCTGACAATCAGTGTCTTGATTACACCTCTCCTGTCCTGCCTCAACTACATTTACCCCATTCAGAGGGTAAAAGCAGGCACAGATTCTGGATATCCTTGAAGGATGGCATGCCACATTGATATGACAAGTATCCATACATTTTTAAGAACTTAGAAACATTAGGGAGTGAATTGCTGAATTAGAACTAGATGTTATATTTATCATTTTCCTTCATTCTTGATTATATTGATATGATAGAAAGAAGGACATGCCTACTGTGAGGATTTTTATGTATTTTGCTCATCAAACTAAAAGTATAGATATAAACATCTTATATTTTTAGATGAGTTTCAGTTGTAGTATCAAAAATGTTCTAAATTTGAGTCTCAGTATATGAACAGCTGAGAGACTGATTATATTTTAATTTTAATTACAAATGATTAATTTCCACAGTTAAGCTAAGATTAATGGCTCAAATAATTAAAAGGCTATAATTGCATTATTGTCATATGTCTAGATTAAAATGTTTTAGGTTTTGGAAAAAATCAATGATTTATGTTAAAATTGATAGCTTTCTAGGAAAGAAATTTTCTTCAAAACAAAGTCATTAATTATTTGAATAAAAATTATTAAAATATGCCCTGAATTTTGAATAGAGGACAAACTTGATTGTCTCCCTTCAAACGTGTCATTTATAGAGATTTTTCTACATCTTCCATAGAAGGCTGTCCATGGATTCCTCCTCTTCTGCTCTATAGTTGTATCACCCAACCATTGGCTGATTCTAGTAGGAAACAGAGACAATAATACTTGCAGATGCAAAATCCTCCGGGCCTGTGAAGGAGGCCTATAATTCTAGCTGCTTAGGAAAAAGGGCACAAAAATGGCGAGCTGTCCAGCTTAACCTTGAAATTTCTCTGTAGACGCTCGGGGAAAGCTTTTATCAAGTAAAAGTTAAAGAGAAGGCTAGGATTGATTGTATCTCAAGTTTGCCTACAGTGTGAAGCCCTAGGTTCAGCTCACGACAAAAATAAAGTTCAGAACTCTTGTTTGTTTTCTTTAAAGATGGGAACTATGATTAAGTATGGCTATAGTGGACTAATAAGCTTTGTGGCTATGAATGTGAAATTACAGAGGTTGGATAAAAATAACTTTAGTGTCTGAGGATCAGACTGCTTGTCATAAACAAAGCAGGAGGAGAAATTTGAAAAGGATACAACTTACACTTAAACTGAGAAGCAGCTACTGTAAAATAGATTCATCCCTATCCCCAAACTATGACAAAGGTTTGCAACTCAACAGAACAGGAAACACTTTACAAGCATGCTTACCAGGGTTGCAGTTTGATGGGACCACAGAGTCAGGCTTAGAAAGTTATTGAGAATAGAGCTTCAGTAAACACAGACGGAGTAGCATTGTCAGAGAAATGCAATGAACTCTGAAGGAGAAAAAGAGACTCCCAAAGTGAAAATGATGGTGGTTGAGCAGAGATTTTGAAGAACGAGATGAAAACAAATCAAGGACAGCACACTGGAGTAGAGAGAAGTATATCAAACTATACGAAGGAAGGAGAGAGCTTTACTGAAAATCAAATAAAAAATAACATGCCTTGTTTATAGTCTGCACTTTCCTAAGGAAAAACAAGAGAGACAGTAGCTATAAGTCACAGTTAAGAAGGCACAGACTAATATAGAGGCCATATCAAGTGTGTGTAAAGTTTACAAGGAGGTAGAACCATGTTTTTCCTCCCTAGCAAAATCTGGGAATTGTCAGTACGGGAAATCACAGCCAGATTTAGGAGCATGCAAACCAAATGAAAGATGAGCATTTGGAAGACAATTATAAGGAGAAAAATGACAGGTATATTCATTTTAAAATTTTGCTGTGTGGAAAAGAATAATAACCTAGAGACATTGTAAAAATGACACTGAAGAAATTATTATTTTAGCAGAAATATTTGCACAGATAAATTATGAAGTTAGGATGTTTTAATGAGATATAAAAACTATTTAAAGCTCTTAAAATCTTTTTGCATGTGATGCAATATTTATGTTTGATGTTTGAATAATGCAAGATTCTTGTTTTTATAAACAACCAGGAATATGTATTGTGTTTTGCCCAATTAACTTAAAATCCTATTAGAGAAAAAATTCATAAAAACATCTTATAAACAAGGCTCAATTTGCATTGTTTTGATTTTAGCAACAGTAAGTAAAGATAAATACCCAAGTAAATGTTCAGTACTGTCTAACATCTAATTTCTTCATAAACTCAATTATTGATTTATATTTTTCAAAATATTTATAATAATGTTATTTAATAGCATCTATATTTTAATTCATCTTATTGTATAATATTATAAAAATGAAAATGATCTAACAAATTAAAATCAAACTGTCTTTGTTCTAATAAGCCAGTAAAACTTAATTCTTCAGAACTGTTACATTTATAAAAGATTATTAGATAATGTGTTACCCAACATCACTTGCTTATATACTAATACTTTCATTATATATATACTCATAGCCTTGAGCATGTGTCAATGACAGGAAAGTAACATATATAAAGGTAGCACTCTAAAAGTTTCATTCACTTTATCCTATAAAGCTGTCTTCATTTATTTGTATAATGGCAGTTTGCTTCTTATGTACAGACACAGGCAGCCAATTTTGTCATTTACCCACCTGAGCCCTTTATTACATTACTTTAGCTTCTCCATAAAGCCAAATAAGATATTATAAGTACTATAGTAACAGTAATAGAACGTAAAGAAGTGGCACATGAAACCAGGGAGGATAGTAATTTCAGTTATGCACAAAATAAATCAAATCAGCAGCTGGAAGAACAGCAGAGTTAATGCTTGAGTGGTAGTGTCAGTGTATGTTGGTGTAATGTGAGTTTCACCCACAAATGTCCAGGTAGAAACTATCAGAGCAGTTCAGACTTTATAAAACATGCCACCTGATATGACCCATCAAACACAGTGAACATTCATGTTTCTGTGTCTCTATATCTTACAAAACAATTGACAAAGAGGGACTGTTGGTTACATAAGTGTGATTTATATGAAAAAGATTTTAAAAATAATTACGCCAAGAAATCATTAATGTAAGATGCATGCGTTTGCTAGTAAATCTAGAGGAGTTATACATCTAAGCATCTTGGATGTGATTATGACTATTTTAATTTTTAAGATATACACAGGTAAAGTAGCATAACACTGATCTGTATCATAACATTTTAAAAGTTGGAAAATTATAATTGAATTTAATAGTGAATTACCTATACAGAGTGTATGAAGAAAATACTAAAAAATACAAGCGTGGTTCATGTATATGCATAATAAAAATGTTTAGCAATTGTTCCATTGGGTTTCATTCTATAAAAAAGCTTTTTTATAGCTAAAACTGAATAACACATCTAATTACAGTCTCCTATAAAGCATATATCCAATAATCAAATGTCAATTTGTCTTTTTTATATATATCTGTGCATAAGCATATATATGTGTGTTTCTGTCATGCCTTAAATTTGAGATGCACATACAGTTGGGTGCTCTAAATCCGACACTAGTTTTTAAAGACTATACTAAATGGAAACACACTGAAGTCTAGGAAAGAGAGCACATGACTAAGAATTAATATTTTGAAAATAAAGCCAAGAATGATGGGATTTTATGGCCATCTCTCTACATACACACTCTTGTTTACAGAAACCACATTGACGAATGAGTGTTTCTGCTTTCTATGATGGCCAACAATTAACATTTGAAAGGGTGATTTTAGTTTTTCTGAAACGTGAGCATGAGAAGTTTACAGGGATGAAGTCGTTATGGAGTGGAGAACTCTACAGGGTATCTGCTAACTGCTCATATGCTGACTCAGATTCCCACAGGGCATGGCACTACAATTCAGATGATCTAAATATAATATACAAAACAGGTTAGCTCTTAACCTCATGAAATCTCATATTGTAGTATTGACCAAGAGATTCTTGTTTCTCTGGGAACTAACATTTTAAAATGTGTTTGTCAGCTGAGCAGTGGTGATACACTCCTTTAATCCCAGCACTCAGGAGGCAGAGACAGGTGGATCTCTGTGAGTTCAAAGCTAACTACAGAGTGAGTACCAGGACAGACTCCAAAGCTACAGAGAACCCCTGTCTCAAATAATCCAGAAAAAAATATGTTTGTCAAAATGTTATCATCCATCCCTATCTTCCAGTGTTAAGTGGTAATATGAACCTAACTTAGAGGGATAACAAGCAAAGGCAGACAGTTTTATGACAAAGAAGAGTGGATGCAAACCAAGGAAGAGTTATGAGCCCTCAAGTCCCAATTGGTCCATTAGCTCACAGAGATTAACCATCTTCTCTTTGTTTCTGTGAGGTTGTGTTCAATCCCTAATCAGTATTGTAGAAGCATAAACAAAACATATAAATTTGCTATGCACATTTTTGTTTTGCTTTGATAATATTTAAGATGGTTTTATTTCTCTATTCTTCATACTCAAAGAAATAGCTCTCTAGTGCTGACTGAAAGTCTGCAAGAATACATACACTATAGTTGTGTATGGAACTCAGTTGGTAGAGTGTTCACATAGCATACACAAGGCCATAGCCCAGCACATAAATAGACATGATGTTGAAAGTTTAAAGGGATTAAAATTAAATTTAAAATGAAAATCCCAGCTCTGGAGAGGTGAAACGAAAAGTCTGTTCAAGGTTATTCTTAGCCACATAGGTAGTTTAGGGTCAGTTTGTCTCAAAGGCAAAAAAAAAAAAAAGAAAGAATAAGTTAAATTAATGTGATTGCTACTAATGTCTTACATCAAAATCCTGCTTTCAGAACTCCTGAAGAAATAAGCTCTTCCATATCACAATTCAGTGAGAGTCAGAGTACTAGTTGTGAAACAGAAAATGGTATTATCAATGAGACACACTGAGAGGAAAAACATAAAATGGAATCCAGTGACTCCAAATCTTTGTCAGCGACATGAGCTTCAAGTTTAAATGGAGAAAGAATTGAGACTGGGATAAGAGAGGCATGCATGTTTGTGACTGGTGTGTGTTCATACGTGTGTGTGGTGTCTGAATGTACATGTTTATGCAATTGTAATTAAGTGTGGTAGGAAATTGGTGTCCTATATGGTTTGCCACATTCCATTCTTTATAAGCTCTATGGAATGGACTTCATTATTCAGGGTTGTTTGGCCATTAAAACTATGTCTTTGTTCAATGTCCACCCGTCTTTTGCCGAGTTCTTTTCAACCCTGCAGTTACGAGCCCAGACCCACCATCAGATACGACTTCTCCATGGTGTTAGATCTGATCTCAGCTCCTCATGCTTCCATAGCAAAAACTTAGTAAAGCCACCCAAATACAGTAGTCTTGGTCTGTTTTCATTTCGGTTCTCCAAGGCTATTTCTGGAAAGCTTTACTGTTTCAAAGGGATTATTTGTTTCCTTGTAAGTTTGTAATTCATTCTCCATGCTACAGCTTCAACATCATAGAAAACAGACCTGTGTGCTCCAAAGTGGTAGAGGATAGTTTTGCTACCTTGTCATACAGATGTTCATTAATCCATTCAGCTGTTCCTGAAGTCCAGGGTAACAATATTTTAAGTGCTTTCGAAGTATCTGAAACCTGGTATTTTGAAAGCTGACATATGATGCCAAAAAGAGACACACACCAAATGATAAAGATGCCAGGCACGTATAGTTCTTTTAATTACCTTCTCGGTTCACAGGAGAAGTTAAAGTTTGTTTTCAAGTGTAGGTTCTAAGCTATATGATACTTCATTATGTTGTGTTCACAAACATAACAATATTTAATGTCTTCATTATCAATAGAATTTGCTTAGATTTAATCCTCAATATTTTTGCTGTGCCATTATCTTGTAATCTTGATTCCCGTGTTCATTGTTTGAAGAAAGCAAATAAACACAATAATCCACTCAGGAAACATAAACAAGGGGAAATGGGATAAATAAATAAGCATGATGTAAATTAACAAAAATACTCAAGGTTATATTTCTCCACATTTTCATACAGTGTTTCAAGGAAGCCAAGAATATGAATTGTATCATTTTACAGTAAAATACTTGAAAATTCAACATATATAGCAAAGGCAATACATTTGCAGGCTAGTCAAGTTTGCACTGTGATAACAATGGCAATCTCTGAATTTGCAGTTATGGAACAAACACAAAGGACTATAATGTAGTTTAAAGCAGTCAGATTCAGTAAAAGATCTAACACTGTTTACAAAGTTATTTTCCCAGTGTAATGTTAATTGTTTCCATTCCCAGTTCTCTTTTTAATAAGGCTCAGATATCTTAAATGTTTGATTCTAAATCACAAATGTATTTCTCCACTCTTCCTATGCTTTGCTTTTTATGAGATGTGATTAAGAGTGGAGATGGCCCAATTATAACTATTGCAACTCAACTCAAACCAGTCAAACAATGATTTAACACACGGGAGAGAAATTTATACCCCCTTTACAGATTTAAAGAAAAAAAAACATGTTTTTTTTATCCTCAGAATTTATATATTTTTTCTCAAACATTTAATAAAAATAACTAACAAAATAAACAACTGTAATTCTACCAGAGTTTTATCCTACTGGAATTCCTTAGGTTTTCTAAGAAGAAAGCAGAGTTTAGATTTTATATTTATCTCTGGTTACATCTGTGGGGAAAGTGGCTTAGTTCTCTGTACCAAACTGTGCCTAAAATAGTAAATAAAAAGAAAGATGAACACATGCAATTCCTCTTTTGGTACCAATACATTTTGATAAACCCAATACTATGACTTCCAAGGCAAATTAACTTGCAGTGCCCATTATTCAAATATTTCTATTTAAGTTGCTACTGAGAAATTATGATGAAATATAAGCTATTCCAACCTGGTTACTTGCATCAGTTTTCTTTGTCACATAGATAATCAGCCGGAGAATAAAGGTCTCCTTTTGGGTTTCATGTAGATAAATTAGTATGTAGAAAGACGCAAAGGTCATTTCTCATCCATAGAATAGACTGTGTTTGTTTTAACGGAGACAGCAATGCTTAGGAAAGTCTCCAATTCTTCATAATTATTACCATTACATATCACACATATGGATCTTTGATTTCAGTGGCTCCAATTCCTTATATGTATTTATATATTTAGTCATTATATACTTGTCCTACTAAAATACAAGCTACATGAGAGCAAACATTGGGCTTATTTTAGTTAATGTTTTCCTATTCCCATCACAAGGGAGGAACACAGAATTATATGGAACAAATAATGATCTTATGGATATAATCACTATATTTGCGTTTGTATAGCATATAATATAAATACATAAAATATACATATAGTGATTGCATAGATATAATCATTGTGTGTACTTGTGTATACAAACACACACACAGAAAGGTTTCTAAAAAGAACACTTTGAATATTTATAGTCTGAGCATTTTACTACATCTACTTTTGACACAAATAGACCACTCTTGTGTAATGATTACAAGTTTTTCTTACTTAATATTTTTGAATTAATTTTATTGTGTATGTCATAAGTCTGTGGACCCTTACACAGAATGTTAAGGTTTTCCCTAAATTTAAAATGGTTACAAAGTGGTAAGGAATTATAATTTTGGTTCTTCTCTTATTTTTTTCAATTACCAAATAACATAGTATAAATTAAACACTTTATGACCATGTAAAATAAATGTTTTATTCTTGTGACCAGGTATTGGATTCAAATCACAGAACAACACCTGTTGATTCTATTTATTGTGTGTAAGTGTAGCAGGAGGAGCAGGCCTGCTTTTCATGCCGGCTGCCCTGCTAGCTTACACCCGAAATAATCACACAGAAACTGTATTCATTTAAATCACTGCCTGGCCCATTATCTCTAACTTTTTATTGGCTAATTCTCACATCTTGATTTTATAATAATCTGTGTTTACCATGAGGTTGTGGCTTACTGGGAAAGATTTAGCATGTCTGACCTGTCAGCTCTATGGTAGCTCTATCTCTGCCCTTCTTCCCAGCATTCGGTTCTGTCCACTCCACCTAAGTGCTGCCCTATCAAAAGGCCAAGGCAGTTTCTTTATTCAACCAATGAAAGCAACACATAGACAGAAGGACCTCCTATACCATCTAAGTTTACTCATGCTCTCAAGGGACAATGTAGGTAACTAATCTAGACAGGTCCACAGTGGAAGTTGGCCAGATTAAATTTTTTAAAATACTTATTTTATTTTAATTTTGTGTTTGTGTATACATGTGCTTGAACACATTTGTGTGGGTGACTGCAGGTTAGAGCAGCATCACATCGGTGTGAGGAACAAGCTCATGTCCTCTGAAGGAATGATTCTAGTTGCAGGAAGGATTATTATATATTATTATTTTGCAAAATAGTACACTACTCTCATCATTTCTTGGTGGTGAAATTGTCTCGTGTTGCTAAGTATCTATTTAGATATTGGCAGTTGTGGAGCATATTATGACTGTATGTTCCTTCATAGTTAACAGCAGGTAAAATAAAATGATAAAAATAAAAGGGATTGGAAGAAAATAATTCTATCCCTGGAAAGAGCAGTGACAGCATAAACAGCCCAGAATACTGCTATAGATAAATATCTAAACATGGTGCCAGTTATCCCACACCTTGTAAAGCAAGTGTCTGAAAGACAACAGAGATCTACTGTTATGCAGCCAATAAGAAATTCATGGGGCTGAATGGTGGTGATGGCACACGCCTTTAATCCCAACACTCAGGAGGCAGAGATAGGCAGATCTCTGTAAGTTCAAGGCCAGCCTGGTCTACAGAGCTAGTTCCAAGAAAGCTAGGATTGTTACACAGAGAAACCCTATCTCCAAAAAACAAAAATAAATAAATAAATATAAAGAAATTAATGGGGTTGTAATACAGGTTATTAACATTCTTATCATAATCAACAGTATAAAACTAAGGATTGTAATTACTACACTACAATTACTAATCAGAAGAATGAGACCTGAGAGCCGTATCTCTTATCCTATAAAGAGAAGAAATACACCAGTCTTCTTAAAATATGGCTTATTGATGATAACTATTTAAACCTTTTGCAAGAGACCTAAGTCATATAAAAGTATGATATAACAAAAGGTTCTTTCATAAAGAACAAAGAAATACTATTTTTCCTCCTGTAAAGACACAAGCAAACAGACCTATCAATGACTTGATTACAAGTTCCCCATGGTTACAGAGATAGCTCAGCAGTTACGAACACTTGCTGCTTTTGCAGAGGACATACATACAAATCTCAATATTTACATGGTGCCTCAATACTATCTGTGACACATTTTCAGGGGATCCACTGCCCTCTTCTGGTCTCAGTGGGTACTAAAAACATGTGGGGCATGTAAATACATGCATGCCATCCATACACTCATACACACAAAATAATCTTTTAAAAAACGAAAGAAAAGATCCTCAAGAAAGACACTTCTTCCAGAAACTTTAGAAATAGTATACAGCCTGCAAAATAATGTAATTGTTATGATGACCTTTGTGGTCCTTGCCCTTGAGATACCTCCATCTTAGTCCATAATAACATCTGCTATGCTATGTTCTGTGTATGCAGTGAAGACTGTAAGGAACTGGGACCTAGCAAATTCTAAGAGAAATTCTGGTAACAATAATGTACTCCCTCTTAAAGGAGGGGTTCAAATTTGCTTTCCAAAGACCAGGGAAGGAACAGGCCCTTGAGCAGAACTGTATTCTAGGGAGCTCTTAGAAAATAGTATAAACCCTGCATAGATGTAGGTCAGGATCATGGTCTTTCCCCCTTACTTTGAGAGTAAGTTGTACTTTATCATGTAATAAATTCTACTCATCTTTACTACTGCATTGATATGTCTCATCTAAGTATTTTTTTTTGTTGTTTTTGTTTTTGTAAGATCAAAGGACTGGGGAAAGAGGAGTCCAGACAAGATACTCATCCTAGAGAAGCTAAGCAATCCTAAACATACATTTCTTCTTAAGGATTTGGTCAAAATGAATTTGAAACAAAATGTCTTCTAATCCCAGAAAACCTGGCTACAGTAATAGAGGAAAAGAAATTGAATTTCAACATGGAATGAATGTTAAACCAGAAGAAACTTATGTCCATGCTGGGTAATCTACAGCATAGTAAAAAACAAACAAATCACACTTCTTTATAAGGCAAAATAAGTCAAACTTGCCTAATACATGTTCTGAAAATAAACAAAAACAAGTCCTCAAATCAGAGGACTTGGCAGCAGTTCTTGTCACATTTCATCCTAAATTCACTTGGTATCTTAGATGACCATCTGTGTTAACTAATTGGTTTCTCCTAAAGGAAAAATAAACTCTTCATAGCTCTAGGACAGGAGATGATTTTGGAATGCAACACCCATAAACATTAGGTTTCTACCTTACAGAAAGGCAGAGAGGGAAGCTAGGTTTCTTGATAATTAGACTTCAAGGAAATAGTCCCCAGGCAATTGACATGACCTTGTAAGTTTTAAAAGCTGGAAGGGAACTTTTTGAACTTTTGAAAAGATGTAAATGAAGAGTCTAGGAATAAGAATAAGAATATAGAAATATAAGTTCCAGAAATAAGACTGTAGAACGAAAGAAATATCAAGTTGTAAACCTAGGAGAATGAGAGCACACTGCCAGCAGCTTTCCCAGCAGTTTAAGGATTAACTAGGAACAGTGGATTGCCTGGCTTTACAACCAGCAGCTCTGTCTACAAGGCCAAACTGGCCCTCTACAAACTGAGAATCAGCCTTGAGATAATCCCCTGGCCACTCATGACCAACAACTGATGTGAGCTGAATTAACCTTTAAATGGTGGTCTGTACGAGACTTTTTTGGTAGTGCGTTGTCTCATACCCTTCCCTGCTATGCCAAACTGGCAATATCAGGGGAAATGTAGAGCTTCTGCAAACAGCATCAGGGACTGCCAGAGGGAAACAATGGGCTAAACGCAAACATTCGTTTACCTGTAAATCTGGTTAATGGAAATTGTAAAAGAAATAAAGGAAATTTGTACCTGGGTTTTACCTCGAGATTCTCAAAGCTTTTATTCATGCCTAATGCTTGCTGTTTCTTGCTATAAAAAAGAGGAGTTTGGAAACTGCCCTTTACCACACCCTCAGAATCTTCAACTGGCTGAGGTCACAGCTACAGCTGGTTGCCTCACGGAGATTTCCCCTTTTCATTTTCTGGAATAAAGTTTGTTCCTGGTTTACTAGACTTTGGTGGACTGTCCCCCTTCTTTGCCTGACCCTTAATCCCCCATCCAACAGTAAATAAATTACAGAGACCAAAAAGGGACTTACAATTACAAAATTTTTAATGTAAATGCTTGAAGAAAAGGGGGGAGGTGAGAGAAAAATCTCTACTTCTTTCAACAGACAGGATTGAGCCTTTATTATTACTATTATTTTCCTTATAAGACCTCAGTTCAGACTGGAAATATTTATATTTTTGTTATATTCCTTTGTCAAAACACGGGGTGTGTATGGTCATTTCCAAAGTGGAAGAACAAGGAGAAATATTTCATTTTATTATTGATAAGGGCTGAAAATTTACTTACAAAAGGTTCTGGAAGGTTAATACCTGAAGACAGTAACTCAGTCGACCAGGGAATAAAACAACACATGTCTGGCCTCCAAGACCCTATTCTTTCTGTATACTACTTTTTACTGAGCATATCCATAAATCAGCACTCAGAACACAAGGACCAGGAGGCCATGTTTGCCCATAGGTTATTCTAAAATAACAACCTTTGTTGCCACATTTCTAAATGGTTGAAAAAGAACTTGAAATATATAATGACATTCATCAAATAACAAAATACAACAATATAGCTCAATTATTTTAATAAGTTTTAGTTTTATTGTAAGATTGAGGGGAAAAAATCTATCATGTGGAAAGGACTGGGTAGGAGTGTTTGTTTAGTCAGAGGAGAGCTGGATTAAACATAAACCCAATAACAGGAAGAAAAACGATCCCTTCAGAGTTACTTCTATGTAAGGTAGAGTGATGGAAACAGAGCAACTGAAAAGTAAGTGGTTACCACCAGTTGCTGCTGTGTAATGGTTAAGGCAAACAGAACCTCATTATTATGCCAATTGTAGTGGCCCACAGGGAAATCTGTCTGTTATCTCTCTAATCCTCCTTCCTCTGAAGGTCAGGTAAACTGCTTTGCTTCAGCTCTCTGAGTGGAAGTTCAGCCTGAGTGACTCCATTTTGTTTTCTTCCCGGCCTGTTGAGGTTCTGTGAGAGTGCTTAATCCGGAACAATGCTCTCTCTCTTGCAATTTTTATTTAACACATATAGAAATCACATATAATTCAAATTTCAATGTTCATAAATAAAGTTTTATTAGAACTGACCTTACTTATGTGATTTTATGGTTGCCTTCTGTACTATAAAGCACAGTTGACTAATTTAAACCTGGAAAGAGGCCCATGGAGTTACAGTTGTTCTTTAATCACTCACTGGAAAATCATACCTTCCCTGGTGAGTCCTGCAGTAGCTCCTGTTTCTCTGTAAATTTGTATCTGTTGCTTCTGCCTTGTCATCTCAAATCACGATTGGTTTGGCCTTCTTTGCTTCAGTATCAAATTTGCCTTTTAGCTTCCAGCACTGTCTATAGATGCTTAATGAGTATATTTGAATACAGAATACTTATCAAAGAGAGTTTGATAGCTTCTTAAATTATAGAGTTTATTACTGTAAATATGTGAAGCCATGGCCATTCTATAATTATCATTTCATCTATATTTAATCAAGCATCCTCAAACTCGAGGTACACAGCGTTCTCATGCTAAATTACTATGGTTGTAGATATGAAATTAAAAACAGTAATCTTCACCTGATATTTTATTTGCTGTTAAGAAGGAACTTATACAGATAAGCATCAATCATAGCAAAGAAATGAGCTATAAATAAAATAATGCTTACATTTAGATTACTGATAATGAGTGGAGGGTGGAGTTGACTTAGTGATAAATTTCACTTGCTACTTTTGTGGATGACTTGGATTTGGTTCTTAGCACACACCTGGTAGTTAACATCCATTCATAACTCAAGTTCCAGGGGATGTAATACTCTACTCAGTACTGTGGGGATCAGGCATGACATGGTGTACATACAGAACATGCAGGAGAAATAACAATACATATAAAATAAAATAAAAACAACAGCAAAAGATAATGATTGACTATAAAAATATTTTCATCTTTACTTCTATGTCATCATCGAAACATTGTAAAGTTTGTTTTAATGGAGACCCACAGACAAAAGGGTCCAGAACACTTACACAACACAAACATCTGCTACAGAATTCAAGTATGGAAGAGGCAAACTTTACTGCTTTAGATCCATGAGATTCATGAGGATACAGATAGAGGAATCTTCTTCCCAAGTTCAGATATGTCATTAAAGTCAGGTAATATCTAACAGGGCAATCCCTGGGGGATGAGGGCCTGAGAAGTAAAGGACCCTTGAAAGGGCATTATGTGAAGCAGTAAAACTGAAGACTGGATTACTTGAAGATTCCAAGATATTAGAATTATCAGAGCTGTATATATTTACCAAGTACAGCTATATTCATCAGCTGGAATCAGCCTAGGAAGTTTGTCATGTTGCAGATAGTAAAGGCAGAGTCATCTGAACCATTAGATATTGGACATGGATCTACAAAATTTAGAGATCATTCTGCGGGATTTTGGTACATGCTTTAGTAGAGTATTTTCTCACTGTGTTCCATTCCTCCCTTTAGGAATGGCCATTTATATTGTCTCTTTGTATGTTGGAAGTGTGTGATTTCTTTTTTGGGTATACAGGGGTTACAATTAAGAGATTATCTTGAGACTCAAAAGAGGCTTTAGATTGGACTTTGAATGGTGAAAGACAATGAGGATTAGAAATTGGAGTAAATGCATTTTGCATTATGATATGACCACAAACTAGTACGAGTAAGTAAGTGGAATTTAAGTGAAAATGTCCTCCTATACACTGATATGTTTGACTATTTGGTGTCTAGTTGGGTGGTATGGAATTCCTTCTGTCTATGTGTTGTTTTTATTGGTTAATGAATAAATCCTTTTCGACCAGTAGCTTAGCAGAATAGGGCAAGGCAGGAGTTTCAAGCAGATAGAGGAGGAAAGAGTAGGCAGAATCAGGAGAAGCCATGAAGATTCCACATGAGAAAGACATGAGCTGCCAGCCAGAACCTTGCTAGTAGGTCACAAGCCTCATGGTAAAATATAAAAAAGTTAAAATTTTCCTTTTTATTTAAACAGAAAAGGTGAAATGGTGTGGGTAGTCCATCTGTATATGTGTTGCTTTTATTGGTTAATGAATAAAGATGCTGCCTTGGCCTGTGATAGGGCAAAGTAGAGTGGTGTAGAAGGTCCTTCTGTATTTGTGTTGCTTTCATTGGTTGAATAAAGAAACTGCCTTGGCCTTTTGATAGGGAAGAGCTTAGGTAGGCATGGAAAAGAGAACTGAATTCTGGGAGGAAGAAGGCAGTGTGGCTGACACCATGAGACTCCTCTCTGAGACTGATGCTGGTTAGGATCTTTCCCGGTAAGCCACGACCTCATGGTGAACACAGATTAATAGAAATGGGTTAGATCAGGATGTGAGAGTTGGCCAATAGGAGGCTAGAGATAATGGGCCAGGCAGTAATTTCATTAATATAATTTCTGTGTGATTATTTTGGGGGTTAAGCTACCTGGGTACCAGGAACGCAGCCTGCTCCTCCTACAATAGTAGAGCTAGGTGTGGAAAATTAAATTGAATGCTGGGAGAAAGAAGGTAGAGTTGTGAGAAGCCATGGAGCCGCCAGAGGAGAAAGATACAAGCTGCCAGCTGGAACCTGGCCAGTAGGTAAAATATAAAATAATATAAATGGGTTAATTTATGATGTAAGAGTTAGACAATAATAAGCTAGAGCTAATAGGCCAAGCAGTGATCTAATTAACACTGTTTCTGTAGGGTTATTTGGGGTCTAAGCAGCAGGGAATGAATGAGTGACCTCCCTCAACAGTTGGGGGAAATATTTGGGAGGGATTATGAGGTGTGGCTTTGTTGGAAAAGGTAACTGGCAGCTGACTTGAGGTTTCAATGACCCCAGTATGTCTTTCCTTTTCTCATAGGTAGAACTAGATAATATCTCTCAGCAGTTCTTGCCATTATGATTCTGGTTTGCCATCATGGACTTTAACCCTCTGAAAACAAAAGCCACATTAATTGTTTCTTTTATAACTTGTCTTGGTCATTAAAAAATGCAGAAAGTAAGTAAAATTTCATATCAAAATTAGAAATATATCACTGAGCCATAAATAGAAATAAAGGAATAATCTCTATAAACCCTATTGCTGCTACCACTACCACTCTTTTGACACAGGGCACACTATGTAAACCAGGTTGGCCTCAAACTCACAGAGCTCTGCTTGCCTCTGCCTCTTGGGTACCAGGATTAAGCTGCAGACCAGACTGTAGCTTAAAAGTTGTAATTGTCATAATTCTGAAATAAATATGAAGCTTCTTCTGCTCAAGGTGCACATGCCAAAGACATTTGTTATTGAGATAAATATATTTAGTCCCAAAGCAAATACCTTGCTTAGTGATCTGAACACTGTTGGAAACTGGAAAAAAATGTCCTGAACTAAATAGTTCTGTGTCTGAAGTAACTGGTGGAAGAAATTAATTGGCAAGAGATAACAGTTTATTTAGTAAATTATTGCAGTTTTAGAAAGTTATAACCTTGGACAGTCTGCCTTAATATCCAACTCTTGAGCTGCATCTGAGAAGACACAAATAGCATAGGTAGGCTGCAAGATGTAAACAAGACTCTCCAAGAGGATGGCTCGCTGATGAAAGTATGGAAGAGAAAATGTAAAGCTATTAGGAGAATGCGAACCTGAATCATGACTTTTCAAGAACTCCTTCGTTGGTCCACTGAGAATCAAAAACTGGGCCCTGAAAAGACCTATTTATTGGTCAATGAATGCATATGTGTAGGTTTTCTATGAATGGACACACTAGAAGTGGGACAAGCCCCAGATTCCAGGAGTGCCTGAAGCTTCTTAGCATCACTGTGGTGTGTGACTTCAAGAATTAGTTGTCTCCTTAAATGTTGCAAAGCACAGCATCAGTTGTTATTCTTATTTCCTAATTGTCACACTCTGTCATAATCCTAAATGCTCATGAATACAAATTAAGATGAATGAAATTTTGAAATTTAAGGATTTCAGTAATAATCCAGTATTAATACAAAAAAATAAAGGGCTAAAGATGTGGCTTAATGAAATGGTGCTGTTTCTTTCTACAAGCAGGAGGAAGTGAGTTTGGTCACCATCACTCACATGCAAAGCCTAACAAAACTGTGCTTGCTTGTAACCCCAATTTAACAAAACACAGACAGGTGGATTCTGAGAGCTCATTGGCAAGCAAAACTGGCAAGTTTCTGCTTCAACAAGAGACAATGCCTTAAAACAATAGTGATGTGTTGGTTTGACTAAGAATGATGGAACTGTTTGGTAAAATTAGGCGGTATGACCTTGTTAGAAGAAGTATGTCACCAGGGGTAGGTTTCGGGCTAGGTTTGAGATTTTAATAGCACAATGCATTCTAACTTAGTTCTCTGTTAGTCTCTCTTTCTCTCTCTTTGTTTCTTGCTCTCTCTTTGCAGATAAAATCAAACACACAATGCTCCAACTCAAACCTGCCTTTCTGGTTCCATGCTCCCTTTTCATGATGGTCAAGGACTTGTGAGGCCAAAAAAGATTCCATTTTTATGCTGGGACCTGTGGGACTTCGAATTTCACCCCAACCCCTGTGAAAAGCTCGGGGTAAGTAGACCCCTTTCAGGGGAAGTATTAGCTATTGGGAAAAACCCAAGCTACACAAAACTGCTGACAAGATGCTGACCACCTAACTTCCCCTATCAGTTGAGAAACAATGGACTAATCAGATAAGTCTCCAGGAGGACACTATGTTAGTAAAGGATCAGCAGATGTCTGGAGGATGTAAACAGGGGGCTGCTGCTATCTCCCTTAGTACTAATAGCCTATAAGGAAATAACAGCTGAGCTTTACCTGACCTTAACCAATTGTGATATAGGATAATTAATTTTGTACTTTGAGACCATAACCTTGTGACTACTTTGTGGGTTATGTCTTTATAAACCCTTACAAAAATAAACGGGGGTCCTTCTGCCTCCATCTGCTATGTCAGACTGTGAGACAGAGGACCCGTGCTAGCCCGTACTTAATAAACGAAACCTTGCTTTTGCATTCGGAAGTGTGGCTCCGAAGTGGGTCTTCTTGAGGGTCTTAGGACTCAGGCACAACAAACTCACCATCTGAAGCTGTAGGTCCCTACAAACTATTTCTTCTTTATGTTACCTCAGTTATGATCTCTTAATAATTTTTTTGATAAAATTTGTAATAAAAATAGAGGAAGGAACCTCTCTTGGTTAGTATTTATTGCTGTAAATAGATACCTTGACCAGCACCATGGCAACTCTTATAAAAGAAAACCTTTAATTGAGGTTGGCTTACACTTCAGAGGTTTAGTGTGTTATTATGGCAAAAAGCATGGCAGTGCACAGGCAGCCATGGTGTTAGGGAAGGAGCTGAGAATACTACATCTGTATCAGCAGGCAGTAGGAAGAGAGAGTGAGCCATTGACTCTAGTTTGAGCTTCTGAAACTTCCAACCCCTTCTCCATTGATACACCAACCCAATAAGGCCACCTATCCTAACCTTTTCAAGTAATGCCACTTGCTAAGGGCCTACGAGGGCCACCACAACACCCAAAGTCTTGCTTTGACCTCTGTGTGGCAAGTATGGGAACCGTAACATGTAACCACTCACATAAATGTACCATGCTCATGCATCATGCACACATACAAACCTCCCTACACAGACACATGCACAACAATGAAGAAGGGAAAACTTTTGCTGTCGTGACAGAATAATTGATGTGTGCAAAGTTAGACTTCTGATTCTTTTCTGGTGATGAGTGAAACATGTGATTTGTTGTCACCAGCTGACTCTGTTGCTTTAATTTATTTTAGAAATTAGAAAACACTGTATGACATGTTTTTGCAATGGTCTCTGGATTCTAAAAGAAAATGTTTAAAGGAAAAGCAGTGGTAAAATACTTTCAAAAGCATAATTGCTAATTTGAAAGCATATGCTGTTGCATGTAATAATTACCACATTGGCAGTAAGCCAACATTCCTTCTGTGAACAATGATTCTTTCAGATTCGACCTATAGCTTCAAGGAAATGACTGACATAATCATTTTTGTGGGAATCATTTTCATACTGATATTTTTAACGTGTGTCTGACCCTTATAATCTACTAAATTATGAAATGGAAATTTATCCTGTAAAACCAATCCTGGAAATACCTAAACTACCTTCTTTAGTCATGAAAAGAATTTGAATCACACTACCCACATTACAATAAACATCTTTTTTAAAACCTTTAATAGGCAATAAATTTAATGTAAAACTTTCATTAATACATAAGACATGGAACTCTAGCCAAATTTAATGCTTTATTTCCCAGGATTCCAATGGCTAGGAAGACAATGTATGTCTCTTCTCTATCTTCTTAACTTTCCTAGAGCAAAACTGAAAGGGAGACTTTTGAGGAAGAATGAAAATTACTGTCAATAAAAATTAAATGTAGATAATATGGTTTAAATAGAAAATCCATCATGTTTTTAAAGAAATAATAAGTGAGATTAATATGACGTGTTAAAAAGCAATAATTAATTTATGTGTTAGATCTATAATGAAATTTATTGCTGACTATGTATAAAGGATAATTTGAATTTTGAATTTAAAACTATATTATTGGAAAACATCCAGGATTTACATAAAACACATATTGATGATGTAATATGATTGGTTTATACTGTTTGTGGATCAGGTGCAAGTAAAAAAAAAGTACTCACATGTTATGGGATCTGATTACATAAAATATGATGACAATTTGTGAGATCATATCTTTCTAAGAAATTCACTAAGAAGCTAGTTAAGTTTCTGTGAAGTCATTTTTTTTTAAATGATTAGGTTCTGTGGGAATTTCTTCAGCCAATGACCTTAAAGCTACTGGTCCACTTTGGGAGTGTTCTCATGTACCATAAATCTAGATATAAAAGCATGCATGGGCCCCTTGGCTGCTACATTCAGTTCCAGATCCCAGACCACACAGAGGACTGTGGATCACTACTTTTCTGAGAGTTTACCCCTTAATAAATAAGCATTTATTATACTCCATTCTGGGATAGTGTGGAACTATTTAACACTGCCACAGTTTGGTGCTTACATGGCCAGAGTCCACACCATTACTGGGTCCTTCCCAGAAGGTCTACAGCCTTCTCCAACTCCACACAACTGAACTACTCCTCTGAGTTAAGACACTTATTAGGGGTTGGTTATAAGTGGTATAGGGTTGGGTATAAAAATTAAGTAAGATCAGGGATCACTTTTTAAAAAAAGTGATTGGATGGCATAATAGGTAGATTAGTGTAAGCTTATTCACACTAATAATAATAATAGTGAGATTACTTGTGCACTGTTATTTACATACAATTTACATTGGTATAGATTCTTATATATTGATACAAATTCAAATTATATTTATTATATTGTATAATATAGTATATATTATACTCCTATTTATGTTTATAATATTTGTGCACCTATGCAAAGTTATTTTTTCATATTGTATGCATGTATGTTTCTACTTCTGCTTAAGAAACTTTGTATATTGATATAATTTTTTAGTATATTTGTCATATTGTGCTATACATTTCTACCTCTGATCAAGATGCTTTTACATTGTTTACATTCTGAGATTATTGTCCTCATTTTCTGCACAGTTGTGTAGTAAGAGGCATGCGGACTGCGTTCCCAGCACCTGGTTCCTGGCGCAGGGCCACTTGTTCTGTCTCGCCTGGTTCCCAGTGCGTACCTGAAATAATTACACTGAAACTGTATTCATTTAATAACTGCCTGGCCCATTAGTTCTGGCCTCTTCTTGGCCAACTCTTACATCTTAAACTAACCCATATCTAGTAATGTGTCTATCACCATGAGGAGGTGGCTTACCAGCATGAGTCTAACCAGTGTGTATTTTGGGCCAGAGACACATGGCATCTGCCACACTGCCTTCTCTCTCACAGCATTCCGTTCTGTCTACTCCACCCACCTAAGGGCTTCCCTATCAAAAGGCCAAGGCAGTCTCTTTATTTAACCAATGAAAGTAACACAAATACAGAAGACCCTCTTATACTACAGTTGTTTAAAGATTGTTTAATATTTTAATATGATACCTTAATTTTTAAGCTATATAGGTATTAAAAATTATAGGTCAACATTCACCCATGTTAGTAATAATTATACTAACCAGCTTCTATAAATGAATAGAGATTGTATTCTGCATAGATAGGTAGTCTTTGACCACTTCAAAGAATTAAAAAAATATGACATTTAAATACTTAATATTCTGTTGATGTGAGACATGATTGCTCCTGGCAGCACCATTCTATTCCCCAGAAAATGTTGGGCACTGAAGACATCGCATTTAGAGTTTGTTCTCTTGGCAAGACTAGCCTTTGGGCAAAGAACTGCTCCTGCCTCAGCCACTGTCAAAATGCAGGGTATCCAGACGGGACAAGCAGGATACAAGCAAAAAGACTACCAAACTTTGCCAAGACAGGGTAAAAAAGTTTTTAAAATTTACCTGCCTCTAAAAATGATCTGTCAGTTACTCTAGGCCTTAGCAAAATTTGGTTGCTCCAATGTTGCAAATGAGACTTTGGGTGATTGCTCAGGTAGCTAGTTGTCTCTATCATTTCTGGCATCTTTGAGAAGTTGCTTGATTGTACTTCCTGTTTACTCAAGTAATATTATTTTCCTTCTCTTTGATGGGGTTAAAGAATAGATAATCATAGTTACTTTCATCTCATAACTTAGCCAAGCCATTTCTAATATAAAATTTAGACTCCTTAGGAAAGGATACTATTAAAACATTTAGCATATGTTTCTGCCTTGATGTCATTCGTGCTGGTTGTAATTCTATTTTTTTACTTGATTCTTTGTTCTTATTGAATATAGTTTTTTATTAGGCTAAAACTCTCTTATTGAGACAAAAGGGGGAGGTATTATGGGAATGTCTTCAGCTATAGTACATATACTAACTATGATAAGATTACTTTTTTATTGTTCTATTATATTTTACTCATTCTAAAGCCCTCAAATTAGGGCCAATTTTAATCTTGAAATTAGTTAGAAGCAGACTATGGGTCTGTTTCATTTTCTTATTGGAAAGTTAGAGCTGGCTTTTTAAAAGAAAGCCATGTATGTGTACTATGTTTAGATCAGTCTCCTACCTCTCCAGCCCCTCCCATGGCCAATGCTCCCTCAAAAATTCATGATCTCTTAGTTTATTATTGGGATATTGGGATATACAAATAAATACATAAATACAACCTGTTGAGCTCTGTTAGTACTATTTGAATGTATACATTGTTAGGGATGACCACTTTATGTTGGATAACCAAATAGGGGATCATTCCCTAGGAAGACTGATTTTCTATTTCTCAGAGCTAACTTATTTTCACTCTTCCCATGGTAGGTCAATACCTGAAAAAAGTTTAAAGCAGCTTTGAAATTTCTACTATCATATTTAAAATTTGTCTCTATTTAAAAATAAGTTATTATTATTCATAACTACCAAGATAACCATAGTTCATGCCATTTATCTCAGATGAAGCTGACATATTGATGTTTTATGTGTCAATTGGTGCCTGAGAAGTAGATGGCAAAAGAGATCCCCTTTATTCACTTCCTTACTGTCTTGTATTCTCATTGCTTTTTAAAATCTTACATTAAAAACCCAGTGCTGATAAATTATCAATATAAAGAGTACATGAAAAGTAAAAGAATTGAATTGAATTTTATTTAAAATCTAAAATTGTTAAGTATACTATCATATTGTTCTGATGTACAAGAATTATGAAAGTTAGGCCTAATATTATCAAAATTTCTCAATAGCAACATTAACTTTAGATAATGCCAATTTTATGCATTATTTTGTTCATTTTATGCAAAATAAATATAATGTATATATATACTCATTATTTTTTAATAAATTAACTGACTGATATTATATTCTTAACATTTTGCAATGAGAAAACTAGAGGAATTCAAGAATTATAAATTCAAAACTGTTTTTCCTACTGATTAAATTACATTTACTCACAAATGTGTCAATAGAGCTAATCATTAGGGAGAAAATTTGTAAATGGAGATTGCATATTGGTTTTCCAGCCACCCAGACCCACACAATCACAAAGAAACTCTATTAATTACAACACTGTTTGGCCAATGACTCAGGCATATTCCTAGCCAGCTCTTGCATCTTAAATTAACCCATTTCTATTATTGTATATTTTACCATGAGGCTCGTAGTTTACTGGTAAAGCTCTGGTGTCTTTTTTTTTTTTCTTTTTGTTTTTGAGACAGGGTTTCTCTGTAGCTTTGGAGCTTGTCCTGGAACTAGCTCTTGTAGACCAGGCTAGTCTCGAAATAACAAAGATCCGCCTGCCTCTGCCTCCCAAGTGCTGGGATTAAAGGCGTGAGCCACCACCGCCCGGCATAGCTCTGGTGTCTTTATCCTTCGGCAGCTATATAGTGTCTCTCTGACACCTTCTTTCCTCCTCAATCTCTTCTTGGAATTCCTGCTTTGCTATATTCTGACCTGCCATAGGCCCAAGCTTCTTATTTATTAAACAATGGTAGTAAAACATATTCATAGCATACAGAAAAGAATCCCACGTCAAAAATTAATAAAAGGAAAAAATTTTTCTTCATGGAAATCAAGTTCTGATGGCAAATGTCATAAAACAGCATGTAAAAAAATTAAAAATATAGGGTATAATACATTCTTTATGAGGACAGATAAATGGTGATGGAACACACTTTGGGAAGATGTAGGCCCGGCAAGGTAGCATGCTTGGGAAAACTTATAATGAGGAGACCAGGAGATTTAATATTGGATGGAGTACAAACTACAACCTAGGTACCAGAAATTTGATACTAGCATCTAAAAAATAGAAGTTAATAGAGTCTAGGAACTGTGGGAACCAGAACATATGAAGCCCCCTGAGACAGAGAAATGATGATATATGACAAACTGGGAGAAATTGTCAGCACTGGCCTGTACATATATGTGCTAGAAGAGCCAAGAATTTTTTCTGGAATAGTCTGTCTTATCTAAAATCAGTTTGGAAGCATCACTATTGGCTTAAAGGCAATCACTATTTGAAAAGGGAGTTTCAGTAACAGAGAAAGAATACTTTCTTTTAGATAAGTCTATTATCTGTGCATTTCAATGCCTAGGAGCTGCCCTGTGGAGTCTGTGTGTGTGCATGTGTTTGTATGCCTCTGTGTGTGTGTGTGTGTGTGTGTGTATGTGTATGTATGCCTGTGTGTGTGTGGGTGGTGGTGGTGGTAGTGTGTGTGTGTGCATGTGTGTATGTGTAATATTGTAAATGACTTTGTAAAATTCTGGATGAGAAGAGCTGATTTCATGTTTGGCGGCCTAATTATTGTGCTCTTGCCTAAAAGCTGCAGCTCGATTAAAATACAGAAAAATACAACTGAAGCCCTGTGTTTGCAGCTATTTGTACTAAATGTAAAATAAGAATTTCCACCATATCAACTGGGAAGTGGCTTTATATATGTAGGGAAACTGCCATTAAAGTTAATGATGATGCCTTATGAAATAGTAATGGTACTTATTAAACTATAAGAGGAGAATTATGCACATATATACAGTCACTTAAAATTGCTATAGCAGCATTTTATTATAGACAAAAGAAAATTAAATGTTTCTTTATTTAAAGAAGGCTTGTTTTACAACCTTTCACACACTGTACATGAAATATATGAACACAGCAGAAATATAGAAACTATATAATATATTGAAGCATTTTTTGTGGGAAATTCAGTCAAGAATTATGGTCTGAAGTAAATGTGTAACAGTATAAAGACAAAATTAAAATAGAACTATTTTGTTTCACTGGACTTATTATAGTAGGATGTTGTGTGTGTTTGTTTGTGTGTATGTATTATCTTTGCTCAAACTAAGTAATATTTTCAGCATTTATGTTTCTAAAAAGAATAATATGGCCTTTAAGATGAGATTTTAAGAATTATTTTATTTTCTTAAGCCAAAATCAACTACGTTATTCTTGTCATATATCTATGCATATTATATATGGGAAAATATGTTACTATTTTTCTAAGAATAATTTAAGCACATGTCTCCATAGAAAAAACTTTAAGAAGGGAAACACTCTATGAGGTGAAAGTGGGGACTGATTCTAGCTAGAGTGAGCAGATTTCACAGAACTTCCTCTTTCAGAACTCACACTGAACAGCTACAAAACCAGGGTCTTATTGTGTCTCTCATTGGGAAACGTGCATTTTATGTATAAGTTGATCCTTTCTGAATCCTATTCCTGTGAATATACAAGAAAAAATGTAAACTATTCTCTGTGGTTTATGAGAATAAAAGTTATCTGAATTTGAAAAATTTTGTAAACTCTCTCAATTTGTTTTTAAAAACATAGTATATTAGAATCACTCAGGCTAATACAGCCATATATTCCTGCTGCTGATTAGGTCTGGCAGTAAGAAAGATGGACAATTATCGAGTCATAAAATATTTTAGTATAAATGATACACCTAAGTATTTTTTGAAGCATGTAATCACCATTACTTGAGAGAATCAAACTATGCAATGATATTTGCTTAGCAGGCTGTCATAAGGGTGCTGGTGAAAATACTGGTTTATATAAAACACACACAAATTAGAAGAATGATCATCAGTGTTTTCAAAAAAGTTTAATAATTAAACATCTTTACAGAGATATGTATACATCTGTGGTCATTGTGGCTATACTCACAGTTCATATGAAATTAAATCAATCTAAATGCCCATCAGCATATAAATAGATGTAGAAACCATAGTTGCACATATGTAATGGAATATTATTGCCCTATAAAAATATCTTGAAGTTTACAAGTATGTTGATAGAACTGGAAAATATTATATTTAGTGCAGGCATCCAGGTCCCTAAAGCACATGCTACATGCTCATATCTGGGTACTAGCTTCAAATCTTTTAAAAAATATGTGTGTATATGGCCTACAATATATTTGGCTGTCAGTAAATTAATTATTAAGGAGCCTTTGGGTGGGGAACACTGTTATTTCGGTGAGAAAACAGAAATCAGGTAAAATTAAAACATAGAGGGGAAAGTTGTAGTGTAGAGATAGTGTAGTGACGGGCAAGGAGAGACATGTAGCAAGAAAGTATTAACCAAAATGAAATATGCAGGAAGGGAAGAAGCCACATGAAAACCTATAACCATGCAACCCAAGTTAAAAATATATAAAAGAAGACAGACCACATGTGATACTGAAAAAAGGGGAGAGCTTATCAAAAGCTAAAATTTAGGTAGGATGTGGTTAGGAGTTCAGCAGAAATGAAAAGAAAAATGTAGGTTAAAGAGAACTAAGGACATCAGAAAAAAAACTTAAGAAACTAAACCAGTATATAAGCTAATTAAAGCACAATGAGAGAGAGAGAGAGAGAGAGAGAGAGAGAGAGAGAGAGAGAGAGAGAGAGAGAGAGAGAGAGAGAGAAAGTTCAATTGGAACCCCCAGTCAGTTCGTCTCTGAACAAAACAATCCGGAAAGCCCCACTCCTGTCTATTCTCTGCAAACTCCCCCTGCTCAGAGACTCTCCGAGTAAAGGAAATGACCCCAAAAGCCCAGTTCCACATTCTTGGTGGCTACTGCAACTTCCTCGTCTGAAGCTGCTAGTCGCAAAAGTCTTCCCCTCAAGTGCTCAGCTTTTGATCATACTTGGGTACACACACCCATCTTGTGGTGAACACGTCATTACCTATAATCACCTGTATAATCACCCCTGCCTACAGCCTGTCTCCCTGCTTTGTTTTGTGGGGGTGGCTTGATCTCTGGGATTGGAGAACATGCCCAGAGTTTGCTTTTGCTCAAAAAAACCGGTAGTACTTTTCCAATTTGACTTGATTTGGCTTACTGAGTTGGAGAAGAAACTTATTATCAGCATGGGGGTGGTGAGGGTTGAAGAGTGAGGATGGCAGAAAACCTGTTGAGAACAGAGGAAATACAGAAACTGTGTATCCTGAAAGGGGGAAACAGGTCTTCTCTCCAAAAGGTCTGAATTAGTGAAAATCTCAGGGCCAGACACTAGTTACCCAAAGAAGACATGCTTTTGCCGCTGCTCCTGGCTCCCTACCCATCATAAGGACATGAGAACAGCCTATCGCTGAAGAGACTGCTCAGGAATATCTCAGGAGAGGAGGGAGAATGAGGGCAGAGGAATTTTCAAGTCTTTTCACAAACAATCTGTACTAGCCAAAAGTAGTTTAAAGTTGGTTAAAATGTGTAACGTTTTGTAATAATGTCTACAAAATTCAAATATTACTCTATGGTAGTCACAACTATTATATATTTTCATATTAAGAAATGGAGCATAAAACTATTTTCAAACATCTAATTTTTAAAAAAAACATCTACTGCATTGGATGTTGAATGTAAACTGCTTCTTTGGTGGTATCTTTCAAAGTATATTATAGCACAATGGGCCAAACTGTAGTCCTATTCTATTAGCACAGAGAAAAATGAGAATAATGTAATGAAATAGAAATAGAAATTTCTATTAATTATTTAATAGAAATAATTAATAGGGTTAGGCCTGTTTCTAGGATATGTACTTCATTGTTCTTTTAATACTATTCATCTGGAATGATGATTGGAAAAAGTAGAAGGATAAACACTAGCTTTCAGGAAGACATATTTTCATAATAAAGAATTGCCTAGACTCAAATTTACCATTTTTGGACAGAGGCACAATATCCTGAGCATTACAAGAGGTAAGTAATTTATTATTGATGCAACTTTTATGTAAAAATGCATCCAAGACAGCAGTTTGCCCTCTTTAACTACCTCTGGGCTCAATATACCTCATTAATGTGGTGGGTATGTGCCTCACATTGAAAAGATCCTGAGAGCACAAAGCACACATGGACACACACCTGCACTCACCGGCAATCTTTCATTATTGTGGAATAATAAATATGCAAAAATAGAATTCCTGAAAAATTCAATTTTTAAACTGACACTTATATTTCTAAAATATGACTTACAGCTACATTTTAAGATGCCAAAATCCTTAACACTGCTATGATTTATAAATGATGTATAATTGTAAGTAATTTAACTGAAGTTGCTAACTTCCCAGATCATCTCAATAATCTATAAAGGGAACCCATCATTGTGCTGTCAAAATGAGTAATTGTGACTTTTATCATCAAGAACAAATGCATTTGTTTTAAACATGACTTTAATATTTTATAACTGCACACATTACATTTTTGGTCTACAATGAGTCAATTTTATAGTTATTATTAAATAGTTCTTTATTTAATAAAACTTTAGGGAAGCTTGCACTTACCAATTTTTTATTACTCATGGACTTCTGGAAATATGTGTGGTTTGAACACCTACATATGCTATTTAATTTAAGCCCTAGCAAGGGGGTCATGTTGATGATACTAAATGACAAACTTAAAAATGACAAACTCTGATAACTTCTAAATAACAGGAACAAATTTATTCAGCCGATCTGCCAACTTCTCTGGCTGTCACTTAGATTTCTCTTCTCAAGGACTGCCATCTGCCAGAGTAAAATTCTCAAGCCCCTTTCAAGCAAATAGTCAAGATTTTTGGTAAAAATCATTTTCTTTGTCTAACAAGATGTAATTAAAATTATCCAGAGTCAGTGAGGTGACTCAGCACAGGTTCTTGCTACCAGGCATGATAACCTGAGTTAGATCTGTCAACTTAACAAGGTGAATGAGAATGGTCTTGCAAGTTGTCTTATTGCTACCACATGCTTACTCTGGGCACTTCTGTGCCTCTTTCACTAAATAAATAAATGACATTTTAAAAGTCCATGAAACAAATAAGTTAAAGCAACAAAAACAAGAGAATATCATTGAAATCCCCAGTACCTGGCAGGAGGTCATTCCAGGAAGGTTAAGTAACAGTGTTTCTATGCTGCAGGGCACAAGAGATTCTCTCAAGAGAAAGAAGAAAACTCGCATACACAAGATGAATTGATTGGATTTTTGTCAATTTGACACAAATCTAGACTTATCTAAGAAGAGAAAAAGTTTGGTTTTTGTTTCTATTTGTATGTTTTCTATATCTTCTATTCTGATTAAGATTTTTCCATTTCCTAACACCTTCCAGGTCCTGCCCACTCACCCAAATCTATACCTTCTATCTCTCTCTGTTTAGAAAACACACAAACATAAAAGGATACAAATTGGAATAGCAAAACAACAACAAATAAAAAGCACAAGAAACACCACACACACACACACACACACACACACACACACACCCTTACAAACCTTATGATAACACAAAGTCAGAAATGCACAGACCTCCATAGATTCTAGTTAGACAAGATCTCAATACAAAGAGAAGAAAGTAGACATGAACTTCTATACTGACAAAGAAGCTATCCTCAACTGACAACTACTTGCAAAGGAAAAAAGAACTTTTCTCAGTGGAGTATGACTGGGTATACTAACCACATTTTCAGATAGGCACTGTGCTCAGAAATAGACAGCTAACATGATGTTAACTGAAGGTTATTTTTGTAGACTTTTAGTATTATATCATTTTGTTTGTACATTTTTTTGGATGTTATTTGTGTTATATGGAATAGAAAATCTTAATTTGTGGAAATATTTCTAGAAGTTTGGTTGGTAAGTGAGTCTATAGGGCATTTTCTTGATTGATAATTAATATGGGAAGTCTTCACCCACTTCTGGTGCTATGAACCTTGGGCAGGTAAAGCAAAATAGAATGGGCAAACTATGTGTGCTCAAACTAGAAACAAATACTTCTCCATGGTCTCTGCACCATTTTCTATCTTTAGGCACCTGCTTAGAATCCTTTCCCTGACTTCCGTGGATGATGGACTACAAGCTGGAAGATGAAAGAAGTTCTCCAAGTGGATTTTGGTCATGGTGCTTTATCACAAGTAATCAAAACCCTAAGAAAGAAATTGTTGCCAGGATTGGAGCTTTCTGTAACATACCTGACCATGTATTTGGGGAAAAATCTTGGAGACAATATAACTTCATGCCAGAAAATCATATCTATTGGATTCTCAGAGCCCAGTGAGCTGTTCTGGGTATATTTGGAAGGTAAAAATGCTAAAAGTAATGCAAAGAAGAGTATGCCTTGTTTCGTAGAGAAGTAAAAATTATACCAAGGCCATTTCTTTGATATCTTGCATTAGGAAACAATAAAATGAACTCTACTTTCATGGGTCAAAGTAAAGCTGCAGAGAAGAAAGCTACATATAAGAGGATAGCAGTGATCCAGAGGTTACCAGCATCAGTGAGAATCTTCTCAGAGTATTTTCTCATGGTCAGCATAGAGAAACTTCAAACTTGGTATTAAGTAAGAATTGACTAGTTGTTACTTTTCTTGAAAGAATGAGTCATGGTGAGCAGCTCATGATTGACAGTGAGAGAAGCTAGGAGAGGTTATTGGTGAAGGTATAACAGTTATAGCTGAAGCCCCAGGATTGATATAGTCATGGAGAGAAGTTAAGGTTTAGAATCATGGGACAGGGTCATAATGTTGAAGGCTTCTGTTGAAAGTGTAACCCAATTACAGCAGAGGTCCCAATAATTGGGAGATGCCATTTTCATGAGATGACTGTCAAAAACAGCAGCAGCTGTTGAGTGGAGATTGCCTGAGCCTACAGAATAATCTTTGCAGCTTTTGAATTGCAAAGCTGAAAAAGCGCCACTGCAGGACCTATTTGGAGTGCAAAGTATCACGAGTGAGTCTCAGATGTTAAATCTATACTATTATCATTGATGGACATTAGTTTTGCTTTATTTTGTTTGTACCTATCTTGAAGTAAGATCGTACTTAGCTTGTCTTATTTTACTTTAAAGAACCACACAGTTAGGAGATATTAGAACTTAGTGAGATTTTGGAGTTTTAGAGAGATTTGAATATTTTAGAGAAACTTTAACCTTTTTAAGGGGACATTTTATAGTTTAAGGAGCTTGTCTTTTAAAGACTGTGGGACTTTTTAAAGTCAAAATGGTTTATATTGTAATATTGGTACTCATATGACATCTTGTGTGGTAAAGAAGAAAGGAAGATTGTGGATTGATAATGTGCTTTTGTGTCAAACTGACAATATTTGATTATTGTTAATTGTCACAATTTCAACATATCTAGGGAAAGGAAATCTTAGTTGAGAAAAATACATCCATGATGTGGGCTTGTACCCAAGCCTGTAGGCCGCTTTCTTCATTGATGATTGATGTGGAAGAGCCTCACTCTGTGTGGTCAGCGAAATCTGACAAAACTGATAACCTGGGTTCAATATTCTAAGCCCAATTAGAGAAATAATAGAACTAAGTCTCATACTTGTCTTCTGATTTCCAATAAAAAATAGTATAATGCTTGTTCAGTCACGAATGTACATACACACAAACACACACACACACACACACAAATATATATTCACACAATAAAGAAATGTGAAAAGAAACCCTCAATCTCTAAATAGTCTATAAGTAACAGTATTTTAGAAAATTATAAGTGGATTTTTTGGGTCCAAATGTTGGACTTTGCTTAGGTTAAATTTTATATAATCAAAAAGTTAATTAATTTTATTTAAGAATAAAGTAAATTACCCATCCCAATGTGAGATTCTGCAAACATGAAGCATAGATAACTTAAATCATATATAATGTATTTTAAATACAAATTTCAGATTTGTTTTGTATTATATCACATTTTCACTCAAAAACAAAAATAGTTATTTCTCAGGAAGCTTCATATTTTATTTGTTTTTTTAGCTTTTCCTTAAAAATTGATCTTTTTCATACACTTTATTTCAAGTATGGTTTAGAAAAAAGAAGAAATAACACTAAAAAGTAGTTTAAGCAAACTTTAAAATACATATGTCCTCACATATATCATGTTCAACACTTTAAACTTCAAACTTTTTAAAAAATTGTAGTGAAAGTTACATTATATTATTTTCAAATCAAAATGTGGTATTTTAAAAGGAACGAGTTGGCTGGTTCTTGTCTACCAACAATGTATCTCTTTTTATTATGCATAAATAGTAAAAATATTAACATTATAAAATAATTCAGAACATTTAAGATTGATACATCCAAAATTTTTCTCTGTTCTTCAGCATTTCCAGCAATGTAATGACATGTCATTCTATTCTATGATCACATACATAAAATACATGCATAGGCATGAACTTGGCTGCTGAAACCAACATTGAGTTATAATGGTGGAACCTGTAAGACAGTGCTAAGAGAGATTTCAACTGTGGGAGCCCAGCTCAAGCAGTTTCAGAGGGGGAAGAGTACTAGTATTGACTGTGTTGTATGGTTATTAATGGTCGCTCTTATGCAGACGTACAATGAAAAGGATAAAGCTGAGAAAGAAAAAATACAAAATGTACAGTTTGATAAGAGAAGGATCTCCAGGAAACATAACAAAGTTATTTCCAGTTCTCAAGAAGTTAAAAAGTTTAAAGAAAAGCCTGATGCCAAATGGAATAAGGGGAGTGGTGACCTAACGGTAAGTCCCCAGTCAGCTAAGCTTAAAAAAAATGTAAAAAGGAATTAAAAAAACAACTTAAGCAGTGAAAGAAACAATAAGAAACAGAAAGCTGTAAAAAAATGTATCTTAATGAGGGTTGAGTTCTAGGACTAGTAATAGAAAAAACTTGACACCTTGGGCCACTTCATTCTGGCCTTAAAGTGAAGAATACAAGAAAGGGGTTGTGAAATCTTCCTCCTCAAATGAGGAATGCTGTGGAGGCCAGGCATGGATGCCCAGAGAGGACATTGAAGAAGCAGTGAAGGTGAAGACTGGATTGCCTTGAAAACCCCAAGATGCTGAAGGTGCCAGAGCCAAGCAAAGCTGCAGACTGGATGTGGAATCAGGCCAAGAGAGAGAAGTATAAAAAGATACTTCAAAAGCTGAAAAGAATTGGTGATCTGAAGATTATTTTCATATCAAACCTGAAGATTCAGAATTTGGAGTGTTCCTTGCTGGTTTTCAGTCTTGCCCAATATTTCCTCACTATGCCCTCTTTTCTCCATTTGCAACGGCAATGTTCACCCTGGGCCATTTTATGCTGGAAGTATGTGTCACATTATTAATTTTATAGGGATGTTACAGTTAAGAGAACGACTTGCATATCAGAAGGGAATTTGAATATTGAACTTTTAAACAGATTTCAGACTGTACTAGATTATGTAGCCTTTGAAGTTGGGCTGAGAACGTCCTTTCATTATGATGCGGCTAAAAGCCTAAGGGAACCAGGGAGGGAAATGTGGTGTTTTGAATAAGAGTGAATCAAACAGGGTCAATCCAGAGTGGCACTACTTGGCAGGGATTAGGAGGTATGACCTTGTTGGAGAAGATATGTCATTCCTGGGGAAAGTGTGCCACTAGGAATGAGCCTTCAAAAGCCCAACCAGGCCCAGTAGTTATTCTCTGTTGTTGCTACCTGTGGGTCCAAATGTAGAACTCTGAGCTACTTCTCCAGCATCATGCCTCCCGTCATGCTACTGTGTTTCCCACAATGATAAACGACAAAAACTCTGAAACTAGAAGTAGACTCTAGTTTAATGTTTTCTTTATAGGAGTTGTCGTGGTCATGGTATCTTTTTACAACAGTAGAAACTCACTAAGAGAGTTTGAGATTTTTATGGCTCCTTTAAGAACTGGGTCAGCACTGGGGATTGTGGTCCCTGGAGGCCTTAAGCTTTTCTAGTCCAACTCCTCTTTTTACTTCCTGTATCATGAATGTTTTACAGACGTCAGTCTAGGGGAGGCGAGAGGAAACTCAGTTCAACATGACTCAACAGTCAGTGTTGATTCAAACTTTTAGAGTCTGACATCAGGTAGATTATATCAGGCCAATTTAAACAGAGAGAATTTGGGAAAAAAAAGTTTTCTGGTGATGATTAGCTCAGTGCCATGTGCATAAAAAAACTTAAGACAGGATTACATTGAAATACTGTAGGCAGAGACCGTTTGTTTTCCAGCAACCAAGACATAAATAATAACACAGAAACTATATTAATTATAATACTGTTTGGCCAATATCTTAGGTATATTTCTATCTATATCTTCCTTCTTAAATTAACCCATTCTTATTATTTTATATTTTACCACCAGGCTGTGGTTTACTGGTAAGGTTCCATGGTGTCTGTATCCTTCAGCAGCTACATGGCGTCCCTCTCGACTTTGCCTACCCTCTCTCTATATCTCTGTTCAGATTTTCTGCCTGGCTTTACTCTGTTAAGACATTGGCCAAAAGTAACTTCTTTATTAACCAATGACAATAAAACATATTCACAGCATACAGAGGGGAATATCACATCACCTCCTCTTTTCTGCCAAATTAAAAAGGAAGTTCATAACTTTAATATAGCAAGATTACATACAACAAAACAGTTATCAAGCAAGAATTATTGTTACAATATTTAGTCATTTTTATTTGTCAAATTAAGAAAAATACTCTATCATTTATCCTATCTTTGTGAGTCTAAAGTTTTATATCTAATCTATCATTTAGAATTATAACTATCTTTCTTCAACTCCACCAAAGACCCCAAAAGGATTTAATATCACCTAAGTAAACAGGAAGTGCATTATAAGCAACTTCCAAAACTATAAAATTGACAGAAATGCTGCCTGGACACTCACCCAAATTTCTTCTGTAACACTGGAGTTGTAACATCTTGAGCCTACAGGTCCATAGTATCTGGCAGACTTTTCCATGAAGCAGAAAATTTTAAAGATAGTTCCACCTATATTGAAAGTTTGTCAGTCACTTTTTTCTGTTTCCTGCAGAATGTCTATCAAACTCTTTCATTAAGCAGGAACCCTGAAGGACTATCTCACCTTTTTCAGGCAATTTTAGTAGTCATTTTTGTGTGGGCCCTGCATATTAAGTGTATACAGCATATTCTCAAGCAGTCCAGGCAGGAGCAGTTTCTTGCCCAAATGGCTAGCCTTGTTACACTGAAGGCAAATTCCATAATGAATTTCTTCAATGCCCATCAACCTCTCTGAAGTATTTGGTGCTGACAGAAGCAGACATATCTCATTGTTGAGAAAAGCCTAAGTTCTTATAATATTTTAAATGCCATATTCTGTACATCTTTGAAAGATTTGAAGAATACCTGAAACATATTTATGTACATATAGAAAACCTAAATAAAATAACTACATATTTATGTACATATAGAAAACGTAAATAAAATGACTACAAGTTTTACTATTATAAATGGTTATCTATTAGTGTAAACTTACACTAGTAAAATACTTCTAAAGCACACGTGACATCTTCCACAATGGTAGGTTCTATAGATTAAGAAAGGAAATAAACTCTGAGTAAACAATGCTAATGATAGGAGGTTGATAGAGGGTATTGCTATAGATTTACTGAGATAAACAATGTTATATAAAGGTCTCAGCAAGCCAATGTGGCCTGGCCATACTGATAGTGAAAAGGTTAGAAAGCTTTTAATCACATCTGTTCCCAGCCTTCTGGGTAGAAAACAGGCTACACATTTCTCTCTCTCTCTGAATAGACAGCAATTCATGTCTATGATTTCTAGTTTTCCTATTACTTATCAGTGAGCACAAGTACCTACAGGCCTTCTCCAATACTACCTGAGTCAGGATATAATGAGGTCAGATGGTCTTCTTCTCATGCCACTGTGATTTCACTGTCTGCTTCATATTCTCCTTGCTGTGGTGATTTGAATAGGTATGGCCTCCATAGACTCATGTGTTTGAATGCTTGGCTTATAGGGAGTACACTATTATGAAGTGTATTTGCCTTGGAGTAGGTGTGGTCTTACTGAAGGAAGTATGCCACTGTGCGGGTGGGTTTTGAGGTCTGATATGTGCTAAACTACATCCAGTGTGGTACAATTTACTTTCTGTTTCTGGATCAAAATGTAGTACCTCAGCTCCTTCTCCACCATCATGTCTGCCTGTACAGTACCACATTTCTTGTCATGATGATAATGAACTAAACCTCTGAAACTGTGTGCCATATGAAAAAAATGTTTTCATGTATGAGAGTTGCTGCAATCTTGATGTCTCTTCACAGCAATAGAAATTCTAAGAAGTTGGTACCAGGAGTAGAGTATTACTCTGATAGGCCAGCCTATCTTTTTGCTTGGGGGAATGTGGACTTTAGGAATTTGGTTTAGAAAAGCAATTGAATGCTTTAGGCTTAGCTTAGTGGGTCATACTACTAGAGTATGGATTACAGTAGTACTGAGCGTGGTTAAACTGTTGTGAACTGACTAAAGAGGTTTCAGAAAAGAAGAATTTTAATATGTGGCCTAGAGAATGTTCTTGTGATATTTTGGCAATAAGTATGTCTGCTTCTTGCACTTGTCAAAAAAGTTTCCTTGAGGCTACACTGAAACGTTTCAGATTAATTCTGTTTGCAGAGGAAATTTCAAAATATCCTAATATTGATTCTGTCATATGGTTATTAGTGATTGCTCTTATATAGATCTATAATGTTAAGGAGCAAGTTAAGCAAGGAAAAACACAAAATGTACAATTTGAGGAGAAAGGGGCATCAGGAAGTGGAATGGAGTTAAATTAAGGAGATAAACAGATTAAGAAATGATATAAAGGGAGTGGTAACTTCAGAGCAAGACACCATCCAGCTAAGAATCCAACTAGTGAAAGAAATTGAAGAGAATACTTAGAGCTGGGTGTGGTTTTGAATACCTATAATCCCAACTCTCTGGAGGCAGAGGTTGGCAGATCTCTGAGTTTGAGGCCAGCCTGGTCTACAAAATGAGATCAAGGAAAACCAAGTTTAGACAGTGAAGGAAAACATCCAAAAACCCAAAAGCTAATGCAGATGTAATTGAACAAGGGGGCTATGTTCCAGTTCCAGCAAGCAGCAGAATTTGTAACTTTGGTAATGTGATTCTGGTTTTAGAGCCAAGGATAGAAGGAAGCAATAACAGAATCTCCCTTTGTGACTAAGGAAGGTCATTAAGTCCAGACATGTATCTATGTCTACCTGCATAGAGGCCTAGAGTGGCCACTGCAGCCTACATTGCCTTAGAGAATGAAGTATGTTGGAGATGCCAGAGTATTCCTGCAAAGGAAAACTACTAAGAGAGTGGAATCAGCCCATGTGAAAGAAGGGTGTTGAAGTCAACAAAACTGAATAAAGTTGGAGATCTGGAAAACACTTTGGCATCAGACATGGAATTGCAAAGTTTGTAGCTTGCCCAGCTGATTTTGGTTGTGCTTTGGTCCTGCATTTTCCCACGATGCTCCCTTCCATAACTTTTGGAAAGGTAATGTATATCCTAACATCCTATATGTTGAAAATATGTTATTTGTTTTTTTTTATTTTATAAGGGATTACACTTAAGAGAATGCATGAATCTCAGAAGAGACTTTGGACTTTTAAACATTATTGTGATTGTGATAGATTTTGGGGACTTTGAAATTGGACTAAATGCATATGCATTACATTATGGCTACTAGCCTTTGGGGGGTCAATAAGTAGGATGTGGTAGTTAAAATAGGTATGGCCCTCATGTACTCATTTATTTGAGTGCTAGGCCTATAGAGAGTAGCACTTAGGAGGTGATGTCTTATTGGAGTAGGTGTGCCTTTTTGGAGAAAGTGTTTCTTTCAGGAAGGAGAAGTCTTTGAGGTCTCATATGTGCTCAACTCTTGCCCAGTATGGGGCAGTTAACTTCTTGTTGTCTGTGGATAAAGCTATAGAACCCTCAGTTTCTTCTCCAGCTCCTTGTCTACCTGCACACTACCATTCTTCCCACAATGATAATAATGGAATAAACCTCTGAAACTGTAAGCCAAATCCAAATAAATGTTTTCATACATAAAAGTTGCTGTGGTTCTGGTATCTCTTCACAGCAGTAGAAAACTTAACTAAGACAACTGCCATAATGAAATTATTTCCTCTACTTATAAGAAGGAATAAATTCATTCTTCCTTAAGTTGTTTTTCTCAGGACATTTTATTACAGCAACAGAAAATGTAATCAAAACAATTGGATAGACTGCCACCTCCTCATATATAGGGCATTTAATTCAGTAAGTTTGGGAAATAATAAAACCTCCATCACTATCACGACCATTGTTCAGTCTTTTCCAAACCTGTTTTCATACCTTTATTATTCATTATAAATCTGTTTATTTATTTTTGCTAAAATATAACATATTTAATTTAGCTTAATCTCTAAATATTTGTGTATATTACTGCTATACTGCATAGAAGTTCTTTGGAATGCTTATAAAGTAAATCATATTGCGTACTCTAATATTTAATAGATATAGGTTCTAGTATATCACACCTATCACTTACTTGGTATTTTTCTAAGTATAATGTTTTACAAACTAATTTATATTGTTATATGCATATGAAAGAATTGGTTTTTTTTACATCATCTCATCATTTGGTTTAGCAAAATTTACCTCTTAGATCATTATTTTTAGTTCCTTCAAAAACAGGTTATTATAATTTTATGCTTATTTTAGTATATGAACTTTTTAAATTTGATCATTTAGAATTTATATCTTGTTTTGTAACTATTGCAGTTTTGATTTGGTTAAACTGATTTCTTTATGAATCCTTGCCATCTATTTTTTAGATACACATACATATGCCTAAGGGAAATGATTTCCCTAACTCTAATTTTCTTTTGTTACTAATTATTGTACCTTTTATGGAAATTTTATATCATTTCATATTTTTTTCAATTTTTGAAATATTTGAAGAACTTTCTCTTTTTTGAAAGGATTGTCTTTTTCTATTTACCTTAAGGCAATAGCTATCACCATTCCTAATGCTGTGAACCTTTAACATAGTTCCTGTTGGTGTGATTCCAACGACAAAGTCATTTTAATTTCTACTTAATATCTTTAATTTTTCTACTGTTATGAATCATAATGTAAAAATTTTGGAGACACATTTGCCAAAATTTCTGGTTGTTCCTTAGAAGACATTAGCCTACATACTTCAAGTTATGACAGGACCTGGGAATAAAATATGAGATTAGCTGATGGAATATGATAAAATCATGAAAATTCAAATGAATATAACTGTTGTACAAATATTTCTTATGAGACAGTATGAGCTGAAGTTCTCAGAAGAAATTGCAGAAGTAAGGCACATTGAACGATGCAAATCTCAATTATTGTGGAAGGGCTGCAATGTTACAGGTCTAGATCCAAATGACAATTATTTTGGACTTGTTGTAGGCCCCTTAACAGTCATTCTTTGCCCATATTTCTTATTTAGCAGCCTCATGACTATCAAGCAAATCCTTTTAGGTATTTTAATTTAGTTGGCAAAAGGTAAATGTCTGCAGCCTGTAGCAGAGCTTCCTCAGCTTTCCTAAAACCCATCTACCTAACATACCTACCATACTGTTTGAAAAGTGTGTCAACTTAGGAGCTTTTTTGTTCTCTTACTGTAAAAAAGCTTCCAGAGCTTGTTAGCACATTGTATTACATAGTCCTGTAGAAAACTGTTGCTGAGACTCGGTCATTTGTATTTGATCCCAGAATGAACTGTCTGTCTTTTGAGGTAAAACTACTATTTCTGCCTTGACAATTCTGACTACAGTTGTGTTAGAGGAACATGATTGCTGTCTCAGTGATATATGTGAAGACACTAAGATAGAGTCTAATATCACATACAGTCCAAATATGGAAAATAGGGAGAAGGACCATAGAGTTTGTAAGATTATGAAAGGTGATAAGGATATTATGGTGTTCCAGAAATGGAAGGGTTCATCCATTTAGTATTTGCATTCCATCCAGAGGAAATATATCTCACTTTGATGTACTTTCCCTAGCAAGGTAACAATGTCTTGTTACTTTGCAACACTTTTCATTTTTATCTAGATTATATTGCAGGCAATTCCCATTCCCTGATGACAGGCATCAATAAAATAGGCATGTAGGAAAGAAACTGTTGTTTTAAATTTGAGAAACCTGTCATGAAGTACTTTTTTCATATGCATCAGATTTCAAAAGATGGTTCAAAATCATTCTGAGTGACAGGAGACATCCTATCAGTATGAAATATCACAAAAATTGTGATGAGAGCTTTGGGCTACAGCTGACTACTGAGTATATAGTGAACTAGATGACTATATAGAAAAAAAATATATATATAAAAATAGGGCCTAGATAATATTTATTTCTTACCCAGTAAGTTAAGGCTCATACATTATATTAATTACAGAACTGTGATATTAATATAGAAATTATGAATATAGAAATTACTAAAAATATTTATGATTATAAAGCTATTTAAATCAGATTTATAATTTTTGACATTCTAGCAATGATTCACAGCCAAATTTATTTATCCCCTGCATTATTTGGGAATAAATATTATGTAAGAAAACTCCTAGACTTCATTGATCTAAATTCTTTCTTTAATGTCATTTTCATTAAAAAAAAAAACATGAACAAGTCATCTTTGATTAGTACACTTGATCTTAGCCAAAAGACCGAGAAGCAATCTTGATTAGTAAAGCCTGCTACTCATTTTCCTGACTATGATTCTCCGTGATATGAAAACTACCCTTTTCTCTTTATTTTAAAGAATTATCTTCTAAATAAAAGAGATGTTTCTTCGGAACAATTTGTTGTCATTAGTAAAAATGTGAGACACAGGCAATGTTTCATTTATGTTCATTGACTGGCTAGATACATCAGTGGCAATAAATTGTCCTTTACCTCAGAACAAAAAGGAATCTGTGAGCACAAAATTGAAGTGATTCGAGGAGAAAGTAGTATATCCAGAGGAATCAGTCAATGTCAGATGCTAAATTGATTATGAGAAAACAGATAAAGAGCCTGTGGAATCTGGGTTGATATGAGAAAGAATGTTGGAGCACTGTGGAGGGCAGTAGTCTATGTGAACAACAAACTATTACATTTCCTGGATTCTGCATATAAGACACAGAACAAAAGACTCAAAGCTGGGACCCATAAGTGAGAGTGAGTGCGGGTGTTGGAGTAACTAAATACTTCCTCTTTTGATGCAAGACTTCCTTCACAGGAGGGATTTCATGTTTGCTACTTTTAATAAGGTAAAAGTCCATGGCCCCTATAGTGAAATGTACTGTTGTTTTTTTAAAAAATAACTATGCTCTCAACTTGCATTACACACACACACACACACACACACACACACACACACACATTTTTGTATAGGTATTTGTGCTGATCTCAACTTTTGTCAGAGAAGTTTCTTTTTGCAGAGGATAGAGGTCAATTGAGAGTAATACTTGAAAAGATTGCTGAGTGCAGATAACTTTAAGTATAAATAACCCTGAGTACACAGCTGTAAACGGGTCATCTAAAGCACAGGAATTTTGCAGAAAGGATGGTAAGATTATCGGACCTGGAGGACTGGGAGGAGGGGAAGAAAGTTTTGAAATGTTGACTTCTGAATAGGGCATGCTGTTCCTGTTAGCATTAGTTCTCTCTCTCTTTCTCTCTCATACACACATGCACACAAGAAATTGAAAATAGAAACAGTTTATAAGAAAACACCAGGTTTTAGTTAATTTTAAAAAGGAGAAATCATATTATATAGCAGGAATTGAATTAAAAAATTACCCCAATTGACAATTGATTGGAAGTTTTTTATATAAAGAAAAATTTCTAATTATCTCCATTCATTTATAAATATCTCATCAAATGTAGTTAAGGATCAATGTTAATATCATCCTTAAAGTAATACAGTGATTTATTTGTCAAGATGATACATTATTCCTCATCCTACAAAAGAGAAAGAGAACATTAGGGGCAGGAAATATTTGTATATTACTTTTTTTTAACAAAGATTTTACATAAAATCCACTGAAATTACTTTGAAAAGGAATAAAAGGAGAAGTATTTTGGACAACCATAGTAAAAATAGGTTTAGGGAGGAAAATAACAATGGATTATATACTATCTGGTTGCAGGTTCTGTGCCAAGTTCTATACTACAGAAGTGTCAAAGAATATATTCTAGATAAGCATCCATTTTAATGAGAAACATAGATGCTAGTTAGCTAGCTAGATTATTGATTGATAGATCGAATGAAGGAAAGAAAATGATATTTATGATCCAAATACAATATAACCATCGAAATAAAATTATTGTGTAAAATAAGATCAAAAAGAAAAGAAAGACAGTTCAGGAAAGACTATGAAGAGCATCTGAAAATTGACTGAAAATGAGACTAAGAGAAAAATTTTAGGATATAGTCCAGTTAATCTTGCAGTGACTGTGATCAGTTCTTGTTACTAATTTAGGCATCTTTTATACAAAGTTCAATAGATTCATGACAATAGATGTTGGATGCATCCTTGACTACCATGATTTTAAAGCAACCAAAAATACTTACCTGACTTAATTACAAGTAAACTTATGAGCTAGAAACTAATAGTGAGGTTGGAGCTGAAGGATGGTAGTGGAAGTCATTAATATATGGGTGGAGAGTAAATTAAACCAACCACAGTAAAGGTCCATAAAATGACATAAATGGACTACTTTACAATTTCTTCAGAGACTGCATAACTAAAGGTGATGTATGTAGTCAAATTTTATGAAAGTTAAAGGCTAGGGAAGAAAAATTAGACAATGCCGTGTCATGTATACTATAAAGAGAGAAGAAATATTGGTAAACAACTGATAAACACCATCAAATATATCAGACATCTGAGTAAAATCTATTGAGGACTCCATTTCAAGTGACCAGCCATACAGAATGGGAGATATAAAATCTTATTTAAAACTTGACGACTGGAGATGAATAGTATGGGGCCAATAAATGGCTTCATTTTAGAATACGAGAGAGAGACGAATCACACAACAAGCTAAGTGAAACAAGAACCTAAGAGGGAGTTGTAGAGAACTTATAAAAGTTAGGACAAAAAAAAAAAAAACCCTAAAAACTCGCCACTGTGACAGATGCCTGAAAAGATTTGATTTCTCCAGGACACGATTAAGAAGATGACCATGGTTACCTAACTTCTGTGTCACTCTGGTGTAACCAATCTCTCCCTTTCACCTCTTGATGATGCCTGCATATCCTAGTTCTTTCTCCTCGCTTCTATTTATGAGTAGGCTCATCTTCGTCGTGATTGCTACTCACCTTCAGATATGATAGGGCTCTGTCCTTTCCCATAGTAACCTTTACTTTCACAGCAAATATAATTTTCTCCATCTGGGGAAGGATGCCAGAATCCTGGTTTATCTTCTTTCAGGAAACAATATATGGAAGCAGGGTAGAGAGAAGATGGGCATAAGCGTTTCATTTACATGTGGTCAGAAGTTGTTCTCTTCTGGATGTCAAAGCTTCTGTTACAGGAAGCACTTTTACATGGCACACATTCTGAAGGCTCATCAGCCTGCCAGACACTGCGGATAAACAGCCAATAGGATTGCCTTGTAAAACACAGTAGGCAAATGGTGAACAAGGTCATTCTGTATCTGTGTTGCATTCATTGGTTGAATAAAGAAATTGCCTTGGCCCTTTGATAGGGCAGAACTTAGATAGGCAGGGGAAAAGAGAAATGAATGCTGGGAGAAAGAAGGCAGGCCGGAGAGAGCCACAGTGGAGTCGCCTGAGTCAGACATGCTGACTCTTTCTCAGTAAGCCATGACCGTGTGGTAAACACAGATTAATAGAAATGGGTTAGATCGAGATGTGAGAGTTGGCCAAGAAGAGGCTAGATATAATGGGCCAGGCGGTAATTTAATTAATACAATTTCTGTGGGGTTATTTTGGGGGTTAAATTAGCCGAGCTGCAGGATGCGGGATGCAGCCCGCTGGCTCCTTCTACAATTGACAAGTCTTTAGAAATGAGTGAGCTATAGAAGGTAAAGCTGTATACTGGTATCTGCATGTCTTGATGGGCCAAAATGTTCTTTTGTGTTTAAACATCCGGGAATCTATTGTTAGATGTTCTCCCACATAACAGAAGCTGATATGCCAAAGAATGCTCCCAAATGCCACACAAGCACACTAGCAAAGTCTGTTTCTGCCTCATTATAAAGAATAGATTCATTATAATATCACTCACTATAGTTATGACTGATCCTGTAAGTTTTCCAAAAGACCATGGGCAAAAAGCTATAAAATCCAGATCTAGATGACTTGCACGGGGAAGATTAATTTTCTTCCAGTGAATAGCTTATCCATATCACAAAACTCTCAAGTTCCATGAATTGGGACACTCTTCACCAAACCACTTCAGAATAGCCTTCCCTGGTGTCTTTTCAGAATATGCCATAGTTTTTACTGTACGATTTAAACTATCTCTGAAATTGCCTATTTCTCTTAGCCAAATCCTCCCTTAAAAGTCACAGAAATCAAATACAAGCTTATGCCCGGTAACATGTTTTAAAACAAGTAAGACTTTTTATAATGTTTTTATCTTGTTGGAGAGAGAGAGAGGCACAGAAAGAGAATGAAAGACAGCATGAAGTTGGGTGGCTAGGACTATGAGAAGGTTCTGGAAAGAGTAGGAAAAATGGAAAGAATATGGTCAAAATGCATAAAAAGCTTTTAATTAAAAAATAAATATTTTAAAAAGACTCTTAAAGAATTTTTTTCTCAAGGCAATAGACTTAGAATCTGTGTATGTTGAGGTCATAAGAGTTCAACTTTGCCAAAAATTCACTACCTGCATCAGGGATTTATTTGTTTAATACTTTTAATAATTCTATGAAAATCTCACACCTTTTATTTTGATCATATCTATCTCCTTCCAGATCCATACTTTGTTGCATACTTATTAAGCATTATATTCTTTTTTACCCAATTCATTGAAATTGTGCAGCCTAGATACTAACTGATACTATCAGAGATGATCTTTTGCATATGTTAGACATAGTTTACTTGTAATCATCTACCACCTCTGACTTTGAAAGTCTTTCTGCTTCCTCTTATGTAATGATCCCTGAATCTTTGAAGAAAGAAGTATGGATGTTCTAATTAGAGCTGACTGCTCCATAGTCATTTATTCTCTTCAATTTGACCAGTTGTGTGTCTAAGAGTTAGACACCATCTACTGCAGAAATAAGCTTCTCTACAGGAGTGAAAATGTCCACGTCTTCAAGTGGCTTCCAAAGCATAACCAGAAAAGCCTAGAAACAGTAAGTCTAAATAAATCAGTTCCTGAAGTTTGAATTTGTGCCTGAAGTTTATACATAATGGCCTTAGTACTAAATTTGTACCTCTTCACACAACTTACATGTCCTCCCATACTGTTAAGAGCAAGCCTGATTTGGTATTGATTGACACTGAGAAAGGAAAGGAACAAAGAGATAATGGATTTTTCTCCCCCTTTTTGCTGGAACTAGAGACAGTGATGGGATCCAAGGAGTTTTCAAATTTGCATGAAAGAATAGTTTATTAGATGGAAATGGTCTGAAACATTTAGTCATTGCAAACATGTTTAATTTACCAACCGGGGTTTCTTTAGTAAGTGAAGTGACTGATAAGCCAAATGTAGAGTCAAGTGGTCATATGAGCAACAGAAATCTCAGGTTTCACTTGAACCAAGGTGTGCTCAGTGTTTGCAAGAATGTAGCCAAGCAAAAGTCTCAGTTAACAAGATGTGTGGAGAAATAATAAAGTTCCAAAGTCTCAAATTTTCAAGTTACACGTTCATTTATCCAATGAGAAATAAGTCCTCTAATACATTCATAAGTCTCCTTATACAATACTTAGTGTTCCAACTGTGGCATATACAAATTTCATGTCAAATATTTATAACTCTTTCAATTTTCTTAGCATTTGTTCATTTATACTCTCACTTTCAGTGCACATAATTACTTTTTCTCAGTAGCCTTATCTATACCAAATATCTTTTGTCTTTTTGCTAATAGTGGTGAGATAACTTTAATTTCATTTGTGATTGATGTATAGTTCTCTAATGTCCTTCTGCTGAGAAATGCTGAACATCTAACATCTATTAGTCACTTGAATTCATGCCTTTACAACACAACTCCATTTTCTTTCTTTTTTTTTTCCATGGGGACCACAGAGGCTGTTATTTTTATTGTGCAGAAAGTCAGTAATAATCCACTAGAGAAGTATTCCCACAAGCAAGCTATCAAAGTAATCACAGACAGCGATACAACACAACTTCATTTTCAATCTTGAAGTTGTGATTTTATTTTGAATTGAGCTCCTAATATACTTTATACATTAGTCTCTCATTTTATAAATTTTTTCATTTATTTTTTATGAATTAGATTGTCTTTTAAATTTTACAGTACTTTTATCTCTACTGTTTATTTTCACTGAATATCACTTACCTTAATCTTTGCCTGTTTCATCTAATGCTCTCCTTCTCTGACTCCCAATATTTTACTCTCTGCTTGATTCATTCTATCTTTCCTTTAATTTTCATAGTAGGGTTCTTAGATTTTTTTTTCAATTCTACATTCATTTTAGGTTGAGTTCTCATTAATGTGTCTATCTCTTTATTAAATTCTAGTTTCAAATCCCTGAGCGCCTTCACTGTTTCCATCATCCTTATGCTTGTACTCTCTTGGGCATCACTCAGACATTGTTCTTTTTCAATTCTGTCATTTAAAGTTAACTAAGCTATGTTTTTGAGTATTATTTTTAAAACCTTGCATTATTTTTTAATTTTATGCTTCTTCCTCGAAATTCTGTCTGGGGCTCACCTATGTAATTCTCATCAGCAGACATTTATGTAAGACAAACGGAACCTTGTGGTGTGAGGTGGGGGTGCTGACTTGATCTTTCCCACTGTTTGGATCTTTTGCAATAGATATGGGTGTTGTGTCCAAGTTGAAACCCCCAGAGAGACTACCAAAACCCAATCAAGTCCAGAATGCAAAAGCAAGGTTTTTTTTCTTTTGCCAGCTTGCTGGGAGTCATCCACTACATACAACACAGCACAGTAGGGAGAGCTCCCGTTTCCCTTGGGATTGACAAATATAGGCAAAACTGCAAGCCAGGTTTCCCAGGGTCAAGGGAGTTGGTTTTTCTAGATACAGGGTATGGACTACTTCTGCATACTCTCGCTACTTCTTCTTCTGTGCATGCCCCAATCCACCCCGCCCTCTCCCCAAGCAGTTATTTCTGCTCCTGTCTAGACCACGAAGCTAGGTGGCTAGCTGTCAGGAACAGTTGGTTTTTCCAGCTAACTCTTGTTTTGTTGCAAAGAGCTCAAAGCCAGTGTCTTAACCAGCTCCTGATCAAGAAAAGCTTTTTAAAATTTTTTATGCCCTTAAAATGGGTATGTGCAATTTTTTTTGTTATTCCTATGTCTATCCTGACAGAGTATTTTTGAGATAAAAGATGTGATTGTCATGTTCTACCTAGATTTAGGTAGAAAGAATCCAGCTGCATACAGGGGCCTAGACTGGTGTTGAAGTTATGTTCTGGTACAAGCTCAGACTTGAGGAGTAGATTTGGTGGCTGGACAGGTAAATAACAGTGGGGAGAATCAGGCAGACTCACTAACTTGTTCCTGGAGAAGTATGTGTAGTACTTGGCTTGGTGAAAGGTTAGTAAAGATGATTTTATTCTCAATAAAGAAAGGAGTGTTTGTATTTGTCACTCCCCTTATATTAGAGTTTTTTGAAAACTTTAGCAAAATTATCATTATTTATCAATGTAATTTAATTTTTATTTCATTAACTATAAAATTATAAGTATCATATCTTTTTAATTTAACAATTTTTCTTGTTAGTAGCATTTAATAACTAAATAAAATATGCAATTAAATACTCTAGAGTATAAATAAATATTTCTTCAATCTCTAAACATTGAGATATAAAATTTTGTTTCTTATGTGAAAATAATCATATGAATACTACATTCTTCTTTAATATACATTGTATATAAATCTCTAAAGTCTTACGTATATCCTGAAGCCTTTTTTCATAAATTTACAATCAGGAATTTAGAAAATTGAGTTGTAATTATGAATACTTTTATTTAAGTAAATGAAAATTTTAAGTCATTTTAGGATTAAATTAAGGGATATATTTTCAAGCAATTGCTTTAATCTCTATATGAATATATAGATAAGACTACTGTGGTTCCTAGAAAAATTTACAAATGATATTGTAACATGTCAAATACTCCTAAAACACTTCCCCTTGAAAAAAAGTGCAGAATTAAGTTGATAAGTTTATTGCAATGCATCATGCCTTCTGCTCTCCTTTTTCTGTCTTTGGTGTCCTTCCATCAACATCAAAAATTCTGTGAAAATGATGAGAAAATGAGACAGGAAATGAAGAAGGTAAGATTTATCAGAGCAGGTAATTATTTAAGGAAAACCCATACATTCTAAAGTTACTTTATCATTGACGAAGTATGGAAGATGGCTTGTACTAAAAAAAGCAGGGGAGCCAAAATGTTTGATGAATGGATGCAATCAACAAAAGACAAATGACCACTAAAGTCTGACTTGTTCACTTAGGAGCTCCTAAAAGCATTTATGCAAAGAAGCTGTTGGGCTTTCGTTGCTTTTGGTCAAATCCTCATGAAATTCATTCTTTCCTCAAATTTATTTACAAAAGATAAGCAAGAATACAAAATTAATCATCATGTAGTTCAGATTTCACACAAATATACACATAAACCCTGACACCCTTTCTTCAGTTTGATAAACATGTCTTCTTGTTGGAATGTGTTATTTTAATTTTTAAGCCTTATTTAAGTATAAATCCATGGAATAACAAGAAGTCATGATAAGAAAAGAAATCATACTAATTCTCTAGTTACCATGTTCATTATATTTTCCTCTAGAAAATATGATTTGTTTTGTGATTGGGAGCTAATAAAACTAATGTCTGTCAAAGCAGTTTATCACACACACACAATTTGGAACAACAATTAAGGGAAACGAGGGCATAAATTTAAAAAATGCAAATGGATACATAGAAGAGCTTGGAGGGAAGAAAGAAGTAGAAGAAATGATATAATCCACTACAGTGTCAAAACAAAATTAAATCTGATAATGTTAAGAATCTAAGAGCTCTAACTTTGAATATTTTGCATATGTGGTCTTCTTTTATTTATTTTTTATGAATTCCTTTGTGATAAAGACTAATTGTTTACACTCTGTCTTGTTTAGTATAAGAACTGCCATAAATAGGTAGTATATAAATAAGGCTTCCATTGAATCTTCTTCCTTGTTGGAAGACCCTGCTGGTCAGAGATTGCAGTCTACCATAACACGGCAGCTCTTTCCAGGCTCAGCAACATGAAGGACTTCTCCATTGAGAATCCATGCTCTCTTCTGCCCTTAATTGAAGGATGCCCCTAGGCTCGGAAGACTAACTTATCTCAAGGGTGACTCTTGACATAGTTTTCTGTATATGTTCTTCGCTTGTTGTTCACATGGTAGTTAAGGAACATTCACTAGGTATTTTCATAGTGACATGCTGCCACTAACCCAGGTTTATGATAGGAGCATGCTGTTTAATACAAATTAGGTGATTCCCCAGCTACCGTCCCCAAACCTATATATTCCATAGACTCTGGAATAAAGTTTAGTTGTCTTACTGAAGTTAGCTCTCAGAAGGCTATCCCCATTGTTTTCATAGCTGTCTGAAATCTGTTCTCCTCTTCTGCTTCCTCCACTCTTATGGATTGGTGACTAATAATCCCTGAGGAAGGAGGCCCACACTTCCTAAAACAAAATATTCGTTTTTTTCATTATTGCAGTCCAGATATCTTTATTTTCTGTATTATAGACCACTTGATGTCAGGAATTTATTAAGAATGTTTTTATTGTTATTTCTTTTTCAGCCTTTAGCCACAAGAATGAAAGGAATATTTGATCACAAAAATATTGAACAATATACTCTTGAGATTTTTCTTTTCACATTTATATACTTTTAAAATGATCTTTACTGTGTGAAAGCAAAACTGTATCTTCCTTAAACTCTATTTCATTTAATTATGTATTTAATTACTGTGAGAATTTTGTGTTAGATTTGATTAAAGGTCAATGAATTACACAAGAACTGAACCGAGATGAACCCCAACCTCTAAAGGCAAGTAAACTACTTGAAGATATAAGACAATTGTCTGTTAAACATGAAAACTCCCCAATGTGTTTACATATTGTTAGCAAACACTCATGACAGGATGAGTAATTATGTAGAGATGGAGAAATGCTTTATAGAAAAATAATATCTTAGGGAGAGATTATATTAGGGGTAAACAAAACTGTATATACAAAACTGTTTCTATGAAATAATGTGAAAATTCCTATCAACATTATGCATGTGACATATGTTTGTTAAAGTTAAATCTAAGTCTTATTTAGAGCTATCATTTTCAAGATGTCAGGTGTCAACATAGTATTTAACAAACTGACTTTGGGAAAGACTTTTTCTTCCATATTCTTTTATTTTTTTCATTAAAAAAATTTACATTTCCTCCCCTTCTCCCAGTCCTCTCCCACTCACCCTTCCCCCTCCTCCCTCCCCTGCTTCCTTAAAAGAGGGCATGTTACCCTGCCCTGTGGGAAGTCCAAGGCCCTCCCCCCTCTATCCTAGGAAGGTGTGCATCCAAATAGACTAGCTCCCAAAAAGATAATACATGCAGAAGAGATACTCACATTCACATCAGAGCAATGGACTGAGCTCCCAAGGTCCAGTCGAAGAGCAGAAGGTGGGAAATATTTTTTAATATTCATTAAAAATTCAGCTTTTCAACATATACATATCAGACTTCTGAGTTGTTTCTTTAAGAATTAATATTTTACTTCTGTCATCCAACAACCACATATATATTTCTTGTATTAAATATGTGAAGGAATTTATCCAAATAATTTGAAAGTGATTGTGCACATGTAAGTCTGTTTTCACATACTGGCAATTTTACTAAAGTTGTCAAAATAAGGAAGTAATAAATGTATCCTACAATACATGAATGAATCAATAAGGTGGACAAGATTTGTGCAACTCTTTGACTGAAAATGGTAATATCAAGCACTGGTATCTATTTGGGGATTTCTTTTTCTATCCTCCCATGGCTCAGCATGAATGATCAGAAGAGAGCAGAACGTGGCCAGACACGCAAGGAATTACTTTGTGATTCAGCCCTTGTGACCTAAACAACTCCCTGGAACCCTCACTTACCATCAGTGCTGTATTAGGATTAAAGTTTGAGGTGCCAAATCTAGGGAGCACATTCAGACCTTAACAGTTTCTTAACTAGTAGCCTGCACAGTTGAGATAGTTAGAAAATCCACTTGTAAACTCAGCAATTAGATAAGGCACAACTCCAAAGAATCTACATCCTCCAGAGGGTCTGTTCTTTCCTTCCTTCCTTCCTTCCTTCCTTCCTTCCTTCCTTCCTTCCTTCCTTCCTTCCTTCCTTTCTTCCTTTAAATTTCTCTCAAGAAAGTGAGGTGGGCTAAAAATACAACTCATAAAAGTGTTTGCCTAGCATGCACAAGGTTGTGTACCCTAGTACCAAAATAAAAAAAAATTCAAAAAAGGAAGAAAGGAAAGAAGGAAGAAAGGACAGGCAGTGATGAATTTTTTATGCTAATCAGTGTAAGCAGAGACCCACAGAGTCATTTTGTAGAAAATAAGCATCACAGAAAGACTGATTCAAAGTTCCCATGTGTTTTAAAATGTAAATGATCATTCTACATTTTTTATCAGTTAGCTATTTTCTAGGAAATACTGTACAATAGATTTCTTACTTGAATTATTTATAGTAACATCATACTATAGCCTGATTGAAATGCATACTGTATAGGCAACATATTAAAGTATGAGAACTAAAAGTTACCTCTAGGGATATTGTGTTCAGATATAAATATAGCTTCAACTTTTCTACAGTGACACCACTTCCTTCAGGATATTATCTTCTGCATTTATTCTGCCTCGCCAGTCACATTCTGATCAATCCTTGGTGCATTCATCAGGATTAGATTAATTGGAGATGGAAAATTTAAAAGCCTCGTGGGATCAGAGAGGTTGTGAAAAATAAATGAGGAAAGTCTGATACACGAAAAACAATAGTTGTTGGTTGTGTTAAGGAGTGTGAAAAATAAAGCAATAAAAACACAACCTAGTCAAGATGAGCTGATGCTTTTCAGCTTCAATTAATTGATGCACCATGAACTTCAGACTTTCTTAGACAGCCATTGCCTTTTCAGCTTTTAAAATATGGAAATAAAACCATTTCTGGTTTTATTTATGGAAAATCCTATGCTATTTAGACATATGCATTTTTGTGAAAACTATCTTTTGGGATTTACCTCTTCCTTTTATAGCCTTAACCTGTTCTTTGAAATAATTTGACATTATTTTAAATTTGTGTCAATACTTTACCTTTGTATTCCACTAACAACAGTTCATTAAGCAATCTAAACCATATTAACTTTGCAGAATTTACTTCTTTTCACCCCAAATATAATGTTTAGGTGTCATACTCACCTCCTTCACCATATAGGAAGAAACTGAAGCATATAGAATAGAATGCTTTCTGTAAACATTATATGAATATTGAACCTGAAAATAGAAATAGTAGGCCTCTCTACTACAGTTCACCTTAGATGCTGCTTTATGTTTCATATCAATCATCTATCTATTCATCATCTGTTTAATAGGACTCAGAATATACCTCCTTTTAGTATATTTTATTATTATACTGCAAATTTTAATTACTTTTTAAAATACTTATCAAGTGAGGTACCACAGTGGTAGAGTGCTTTCCTAGTTCCTTGTAGGCTCTGATTTAAAATTCCAGCACCACCACCATACAAATAAAAATGTTTTCTCGAGTCATTAACTACACATTTGTTTGATTTCCATTTTCTCTTATAAGGGTATTTTCTTAATTTGTTCTAATTTTATTTGCTTTTGTCTTTACTATATCATTCAAACCTGTAAGGTTCAACTTTCATGATTGAATCTACTGAACTTTGTTTTCTTTTTGTTTATAATATATGACCTAAAAAATTGAATACTTAAAATTACAGTGTTTTAAATGTTGTAGTGCCAATCAAATGCACTTCTGTTGTTTAAAATATAAATTTTAGGTCCTTTCTTAAAGAGGAAACATTTCTGCTTATTTTATTTGAGTTTTCCCTTTAAACTTTAGTCACTTCGAGAATCATATTAACGTCATTTAATGTTCTCTTATTGAGAAAAAAAACAAAGGCTATTTTAAGTTAGTTGAGGAAACTGGTGAATTGGGGGTGGGATGGTGCCTTCTGTGAACAGCCACAGTTCACTCCATTTTAGTCTTGTATTTAGAGTCAGACTCTAAATACAAGAAAACCTGTGCAATCAAACTCCAAGAATAACTCCTTGTAGAAATTTCTGTGTGTTCCAATTATTCTCTATGAATGTTCTAGAATGCGTAGAAGTTCAGGAGACATAAAACAAAGCTCAATTTTAACAGTATTTCTTCTCCCTGTGTCTGCTCCACAGTACCCTCTGCCATACAGCTTTTCAGTTGGTCATTACCCTCTTTTCCTTCTCTCCCTCCAGGCAGAAAACACAAACTCTTCAAGGGAAGAGTATACATATACATATGCATATGCATATACACATACACATATATGCACACGGACACCAATACATGTGTGTTTATATAAATATGTACATACATACGTACACATATACATCAATGCTGGACATTATCAAGCTGGCAGATATGAACTTGAATGTCTGGAATCAAACTATACCCAAATAAGACAGTCATCAAAGATCTCCGAAGTATTCTTTCCAGAAACAGACAGGTGGAAATCAGTTGCCTGAGTATCCCAAAATGACTGGACTTCATATATCAGAGGTAGCACACAGAGAGGAAGAACCTGACTTTCCATAGTAAAAATGCTGTGAGGGGAAATTGAGGTTAGTACAGGTCTGAGGACTGATAAAGAGAGTGCCATCAAGTCTCATTTTGCAGTCTCAATTCCTAAAGACAATAATGACCCAGTGTGGAAGATGGACGTGCCTTGTCTCCAGTATCACCTGATAACATCATCATGAGCTATGGTGCTGATGAAAAGTTTTATAATTTACGAGAGAATTAATCATCATTGATCAATTCTCCTAAACACATTTGTCTTATTTTTCCTACAGCTTTTCAAAATGCACATAAGTCTTTTAGTCTAACATTTTGTATTATATTACACATCTGAAGTAACTTGGAAGCATACCAAATATTACTAGAAAGTAAATTATCATGGAGATTTGTATTTGATGAATTTGAACCACATATTTTTTTAAATAAACAATTAATTTTATAAGTTCAGTTAACTAATTAACAGATAAAAATCTGTCCACATATAACTTTTTAGTACCTTCCTGCTAAACACATACACAGTAATGCCATATGGAGATAGGAAAGATATAATATCATATAATAAAATAATCACCATAAGGTGTGATCTCAGTATGTAGCTCATTCTCATGTAAAGAGATTAAACTTAAACATAATAATTATACCAAAATCATTGATAATTATTCCTGTAAAAATTCCTAGTGAAATTGTGGCTTTATATCTTAATTCATGGGTTCATGGCCAATCCTGTTTTCACATTGTCAAAATCAGAAAGAGCTAGTGAGTCACACGCTATCTCAGTCACTTGGACAAATCTTTAAAACACACTGGTTGATTCTTCTAAACAGAGGGATTAACATTTTTGTGAAATTATAGCTTTTCGTTAAATAATGCTGCAATGCTGCTTAGGATCGTGATCCTAGTGACATTAACAATATAAAGTACTGAAAATTCCACCACAATAAGCACTTTACCTCAAAAAATATATTTATTTTAATCTATGTATTTATGTTTGTACTTTGAATTATTTTTAAATGACTTCATTAGGAGATATGTAATTCTCTCTCTCTCTCTCTCTCTCTCTCTCTCTCTCTCTCTCTCACACACACACACACACACACACACAATGTCTTAGAGGACGTTTAACATGTCAGTTATATCTTCAAACATTAAAATCTCCCTAACTTTTTAATTTAAAACAAACTTTTCTTGCCTTCTCCCAGTCACTTCCTCTAATTTTTAGAATCCTTTGTAGATCCCAAGAGGATAATATGTCGCCTTTTTAGTCACATAGAAATGGCAGTAGAAAATAAAGAGTGATGAGAGAATGCATCAGAGGCTTGTGGAATTACCTGAGATGTCTTTAACTTGTCATGTAACAAATGCCACCAACTTCCTCCTCTCCTGTGAAATGATTCCTTGCTTGATATAAATGTTGTAACAGTAACTATCTAAGGACTTACTGTGACAAGAGGTGGAGACATTTTTCTTAAGATATCAAATTTCATACTTTAAAAAATTACTGTATTCTTGTGTGTACTATAATCTATCAAGATTTCAAGGTCAGATGACTTTCTGAAAATGGGTACACACAATTTGTTAAATACAAGCTGGTGGACAAAGCATTAAGTAAAAGCTTTTTCAAATATTGTAAATTTTAACATATACAAAGAGAAAACTGAATATACAGTATAGAAAATGAATTCTGCTACAGAAAATATTCCACTTTATTTCAAGGATGAGCACATATAAATGTGGGATTCAAATACATACACAAATTTCAGAGATACATGATAGAACCATTTTCTTTTCCTTACCAGGGTGAAGCCTCAGGTACATTAAAGAATTTGGTGATCTCAGAGCATCAACTTTCATTCTCTTTCATTATAGTACAATGAAGATATTAGGATGAAAGAACTTAAAAGCTACATATCTAGATTTATGTTTTTAAACCTAACATGCCCAGTCCTTAGGGGATAGTACTGCAAGTTCTTATTTGACATATTTTTTAACCTATACTTTACATATGCTTCTACTGAAATATAGCTTTACACAAAAACAGTATTCCAGAAGCAGTGCCTCTGGATCATGCATTGCGTGGTGTCCTTATTTGTAAAATCATGTGTGAATTTAGAAATAAGAGATACATACATTATTTATCTTTCTAACCTATACTTGAACATTGACCCACAGCAGAAGCATGAATGCTCCTCCAGATGCAAGGACTGAATTCTAAAAATACATGCCTCCCTAACAATTCACATACAGAAATCCACACCCCAAAGCGGATGTTAGGAGGAGTGGCCTTTTGAAAAGTCCAATACCTCCTGTAGAAAAGATGCCAAAAGGAATTCAGCGTCTGCATCTACTGTGGGAGCACAAAGGTAGAAGTTGGCACATAGAAACACAGAATGACACTTTGTAAGACAGTGAAGTCAGAACTATGAGACGTTTATAAGTTATCTTGCTTACAGCATCTAAGACACAGGGTCATCAGAGAATTCATTAAGAACAACATATGTCAGCATAATATCTTTTGCAAGAGGGATTTTTTTTTTTAGAAATCTTTAAGTTTGAACAGATACTGTGAAAGTAAATGAAGTTACAATAACTACTATAGAAAGTCAATGAGGTATTATCCTGCATCATTCAACATATGCCAAAAAAATTGTGATTAAAAATTGTGTTGAGTTATATGAGCTCCTTGACTTCAGTGTAAACATACCCTGGTCTTTCTGGTGGCTAGGACATCTGGCCAGCTGTTCTCCTAGTTGGCATTTTCAGATGTAATCAGCCTCTTTAGTATTAGTCATCTGTTTAGCAGGATTTCAGTGACTTAGAAATCCGCCCAAGTGATTTACTCATTTGCCAGGACATGGATAACATAATAACTCATTTAAAAGACTTAATAAATATCATTATCTTTAGTAGCCCCTATACACTTAACTGCCTATGAGGAGATGACACAGCTGTGATGAGGAAATGATAGAGGAGTGTTGACCGACATAGATATACTTTATAAAGATGTTTACCATTGGAAAATTGTTTCTACCTTAATAATGTCCAATACAGTTAGGGGTTTCAAAAGGTTAGAAGCTAGCATGTTTAAGTTAAGCTTTTTCTAGGTCAGTTTGTTATTTCTAATCTTGCTTGCTAGTGAAAAGTATATGGAGTTTATTTTTTACCTTTGTTATAATTTATGTTACCATATTAGAATTATTTAATTTAATAAAATATAGTAATATGAGACAGCCAGATTCATGCTTCTCTAATTTGAATTAGCAACTGTCCATAGTGTATATGAAAACTTATCTAATTTGGAAACCAAAATGTTGTATTTTACATTGTCTACTTTGTTTAAATAAAACTTTTCCTTCAACTACAGCTTGCATTCTATTAATAGACAACCTATTTGTATGCTTCATGCAGTATGAAATTAAAGAACTCATTTTGTAATGTGTCTTTTTTCACTATATTAATTTGTTCAAGCACATATTCACTTCCTAGGAAATTTAAGATTTTACTTTTTAAAATATGATACAACCACTCTTAGAAAACAAAAACTAGGCTTGTATGAATATATAATTCTATATTATGAAATAATTTCTGAACAGAATATCAAAGATTGATTCATAAAGTAGTTTCTTAATTAGGATATGGTTTTAAGTGTGTTGTAAACTCACCACTAAGAATTATATTCAAGAATTGTAATTTCTTCCAATGGATAAAATAGAGCTACCTTTATGCTGTATATTCCTGAAAATAATTAAAATGTATAGAGAAAGTATAAATAGATCTTTTATCAATTATAATGACTTCATTAATGCAGTTTAGATAATACTGTGACTCATGAAAATGTGGGGTATAAGGGTAGGTACAGTGACAGGATTATTAATTCCATTAATTTTAAGTTTGAAAATTTTTTGTAAGATCAAGGTAAAATTTCTGGAAGTAAAACCAAGTCCTGATATATAGCTACTGGAATTTAGCAAATTAAAGGAAGTGTTGCCTTCAAAGGCTGAAAATGAAATTTGTAAATTGTAAATGATGTAAAAAGAAATGCTGAGATGATAATGTAAGCAAAATATCTGTGCAAAGATGTCTCTGAACAATGCATCAGAGGGAATGGTGGTCATTTTCAAACTGGAAACCAAAGTTATGTAGGAGAGAGGCAAATTCATATCTAAACAGCTGCATACTAAAATAGGTTATATGTTGCTGGAACTTTTAAAAGTCTGTTTAATAATTATTTTATTTGTGTTATTGATTATATAATGAGACAAAAAATAAATTAAACTTGATTCAGTTAATCTGGGAAAATAATAACATTAATTGTTCAAATATGTGCAATTATTCCATCATTTAGATATCTATTATAACTCAACTCTGGAACTTCATATTATATGGCAAAATAGCTTTCATTTAATTAATATTACAAATGAAATAATGACACTTTTGTCTTGCACTTGCAGTATACAGAAAATACAGTCTTAGAAAATTTAATGGCTTTATTCTGCTCTGAATCTCTAGTCACATGATCATTTCATTGCCTTATGTATCAAATAAAAGCAAAATGAAACAAAGAAGAGGTTAAGGTTTATCATAATGTATTTTCCTGACTCCTGTCAGTCTAAGAAAGGTATGACAAACAACTAAGATAAGTAGTGAGAATTTAGAATAAGTAAAATTCAACAAGTGCTTGTGAGCTAAGTGCTTAGTGTCCCTTATTTTATGGCTAGGGTCCACTAATGAGTGAGTACATACCATAATCATCTTTCTGGGTTTGGGTTAGGACCGTGAGGGGCTGGTCCACCTACTGAGACAGTGTGCCTGAACTAGTGGGAGCGCACCAATCCAGCTGGACTGGGACTGAATGAGCATATGATCAAACCAGACTCTCTGAATGTGGCGGCGAAAGGAGGCAGACGGAGAAGCCATCAATAATGACACCAGGACCTATCTCTTCTGCATGTATTATCTTTTTGGGAACCGAGACTTTTTGGATGCACTCCTTCCTAGGCTGGGAGGGAGGGGGGTGGGCCTTGGACTTCCAACAGGGAAGGGCACCATGCCCTCTTTCAAGGAAGAAGGGGGAGGGAGGAGGGGTTGGGGGGTAGCGGGAGGGGACCGGGAGAAGGGGAAGAAATGTAAAAATTTTATTTCTTTAATTATGTTTTTGAATGGAAAAAATAAAACAATGTAAACAAAATAAAAATAAAAATAAAAAAAATCAACAAGTGCACAGTAAAAAGCTGAAGTGGAACCCTGGGAGAGACTTTACTAAAAGTTCAATTTTGAACACTAAATGAATACTGAATTGAGCATAACCTGAAATTTGGCTTTCCTTTTTTATTCTGGAGTGATTGTAGCTGGGGCATTAACATTGCGTAAGATAAGGGGATATTTTAAATGCTATTTTAAAAGTTTTATGAAACTCTTAATGATGATTTTTATGGCTATAATTCACAATAGTTTCCATAACTAACTGTGAAATATTCCTTTACACTGTGTGAATATATGCCACTATGATTGGTTCAATAAAGAATCTGACTATCCCATAGCTGAACAGCATAAAGTCAGATGGGAGAGTCAAACTGAGACTGATGGGAAGAGGGGCATGGGCAATGAAGTCACCAGCATATGCAGAAAGAAGCAAGATGGGCATGTCATACTAAGAAAAGGTACTGAGTTGTCACATGGAAAAGCACAGATAAGAAATATAATTAATTTAATTGTAAGAGTTAGCTAGTAACAATCTTGTGTTATTGGCCGATCATTTATAATTGATATTAAGCCTCTGTGTGTTTCCTTGGGAACAACTTGCAGGGCAGAAACTTCTGCCTACAATTAATCTAAAAATACTACATAGAAGACAATTTTCATTGTATCATTAAATCAGTAGTGTACAAAAATGACAGTTCTTTATGTCCCTTTGTTGTTTCTATCTCCAAAGAAGGGACACATGGCAATTTAGTATACGACATACAGCAGCTAAAGACATATTTTCAAAAACCCAGATAAATTATAGAAAAAGCAAAATAATTTCTTATCAATTGATATCAGTGTATATATACAGTCAAAATATGTCTTTACCCATTTATGACTGGTCTGACACAGTAGAACGCTGAATCTAATTAATACATATCTATCACTATGGTCTTGCTTGTGTTTAATTTCCTAACCTAGTTTCATACAGCAAATGTGTGTAATAGATAATGATGCAAGCTTAATGTGTGACTCCCCTCTGTGTGTTGTTTTATCACCATTGGTTAATAAAGAACCTGCTTTGGGCCTATAGCAGGGAACAATATAGCCAGGTCGAAAATCTGACATATAGAGAGAGTACACAGAGTCAGTGAGACACCATGTAGCCTCTGAAGGAAACAGATTCCAGAGAACCTTAACACCAAACAATGAACCTCATAGTGATACATAGATTAATAGAAATGGGTTAATTCAAGATGTAAGAGTTAGCGAAAAATATTCCTAAGCTATTGGCCAAACAGTGTTTTAATTAATACCAGTTTTATGTGATTATTTTGGGTTTGGGTGGCTGGGAAATTAACAACCTGCCTCTGCCTACACAAGCTTTTGTTCCTAACACAAAGAAAAAAAAACATGTTACTGGAATAAAATGGTTCATGGTTTCAAACAGATGGGTGACTACTTAGTGGCCATAAAAGCAAAGTCAGAGATTAAGTTCTACAGTGGGATGTATTTTACCAAAACACCAGATCTATTTAGAAACTGTTGTCAGAAGTTTCTGTCCCACCCAGTTCCATAGGCATTCAGTCCCAAGGAAACACAGAGCTCTACATTAATTATAAAATGATTAGCCTATTAGCTCAGGCCTCTTATTAACTCTTATTTCTTAAATTAGCCAATAATTCTTGTCTGTGTTAGCCACGTGGCTTGGTATCTTTTATCAGTGAGGCATTCTCACCTTGCTTCCTCTGTGTCTGGGTCATGACTACAGACTGAATCTTTCCTCTTCCCAGAATTCTCCTATTCTGGTCTCCCTGCCTATACTTCCTGCCTGGCTACTGGCCAACCAGTGTTTTGTTAAAGCAATACAACGGACAAATCTTTACAGGGTGCAAGATCATTGTCCCACAGCAGGAAACCAGGTCTTCATCTTCAATTTCCTTTCTAAGACATGTTGATTTACGCTGAAAGGAATATTACTCATATATTCACTGTTGTGCATGTTGGTGCTCTATATTCTCTCTGCCTGATTCCTACGTTTTGGAAGGGTATTGCATATTGTTTGACATTATTTGTTGGAAGTATGCAGTTTGCTTTGGGTTTTATAAGGGATTACAATATAGAGACTGTCTTAAGTCTCAGAAGAAAACTTTTATTTTCAAACAGTTTTAAAGCAGAAAAACTGCAGTAACTTTTGAATATGGGAAAAAGTATTTTACATTAGATAAAGCAATGAGAGCTTAGGGTCCAGACTGTGGAGTGTAGGGATTTGAATAACAAATGTTCCCTACAGTTGGGCTTTTGAACACTTGGTCCCCATGTGGTGACCTTCCCAGGAGAAGCATATTATGGAGGTCACTTTGTGGTTAAAAGCCTAATTACACTTCCTTTTGACTTGGTTTGCTTTGTGATTGCTCCACCTGCTCTGGCTGCCATTTTCTTCCTTCCCTAACATGTCTCTTATGTCTCTGGAATTGCATGCCAACATAAACTATTTCTTATATAAGTCACCTTGAAAAAGAAGAAGAAGAAGAAGAAGAAGAAGAAGAAGAAGAAGAAGAAGAAGAAGAAGAAGAAGAAGAAGAAGAAGAACCTGTAACTAAGGAAACCAGTGTTTCTATTCATGTGAATATTGTAAATCAAAAGGACAATAAGACAGAGATTAATATTGTTTTAAACTTAATCAAGTACGTCAACCTGCAATCTGTTTTTATGTTGACATACTTTTGTTGGCTGAGTAGTAATGAAACTCTCAGTGAGAAGTTACTATGGGCTGTGAATTCCTGTAGTTATCATGCTGGAAATGGTAATGGTGTCACTTTTGAATACTCAGGTCTTCCAAGCTTATGTTTCACCAAGATTGGTTTCTCTGCATATACTGATCTGTAAAATGCTTGAATCACAATTGACAGAATCCTCAATATATTTTAAATTCCAAGTTGAAACTTCTCACTAAATATATTTGTGAATAACAAGGAGTAAGCAGTACTCATTTTATGACTATTACCTATGCAGAATAGATCACGTAGTGTGTTACCCACACTTTAATAAGCATTATGCTTCACTTTCAAACTTTGAATGAGTTCTAACAACATCTAGCAAACCAATAAATGCCATTTATTTTGGAAAATTACTTTTTAAATGTTGTATTAAGTTTGAATGTATATAATTTTAAATACCTTCACACTATTACAGTTTTTAATTTTTTTTAGTTTAGTAAAATTTTGTAGTGCTAAGAATCTAACCCAGTGCTTCTCACATTGTTGATAATCACCCAACCACTCAACTATAACTTAACCCAGTAAAGCCTTTTAAACATATGCTTCTACACAGCAACTTCAAAGAAAGACAAATACAATCATTATTTTTTAAAGTTGATACAGAGTATGCATAGGCGTGTTGTTCCAAAACATTTTTTCACAGTATAAAGAAAATAAATATTTTTGAAGGAAGCATTTAGAAATCTTTTCCTTTTTAAGTTTCAACATACACTTTGGTCATGCACTAATTAGAGATGGTGTGGTGGAATGCTGTGTTTAAATTGCTGCTATTTGGAATGTTTCTGTTGCATTTTGAAATGTGATCACACACTGAGTTAAAAGCTTTTTCACAAGCATCTTTACTTCCAGTTTCTACAGTTCCATGAAATAATTTAGCTTTCTTGTCAATGTGGTTATTAAATCATGTTCATTCTTACTGTTCATCCAGCCTGAGGAAGCAGCAGGATGCTGTGGTGATGAAGTGGTATAAACACTGTCCTCACAGAAAAATTTAAATGGTAAGAAATAAAGTCTAAACATGAATATTAATTACCTATTACTTAATGTGAATTTATATTATTGCCAATGCAATTTTGATTGTCAAATGGTAATATAGAAATTTTAATATAAAACATTAACTATAGAGGAACAAATCCTATTGCTCAAATAGATTTTGGGTAATTATTAAATTGCATATCACCCCCCCAAATTTTTACTATATATAGATATACATAATATATATGCACAGGCATACAAAGCATGTGCATATATATGTATGTATATATACTAAGCATGACACTTTGAACATGTTAATTCTTTACCGAATGAAACCTTGGAGGAATCAGAAGATTGTTTTCATCAAAAGTAAAGCATTTCTGCTAAAGCCAAAAGTTTGCCAGGGTGAAAATAAGAGAAATAGAATGATGTACAGATGATTTTTCTCATCTGTGTGCTTTATAGTTTTTGTTTAGATAAATGGCCTAAACACACTGGGCATTCTCAAAGCATTTTTTTTTGTGAAAACTAGTATGAAATAATTGATCACATTAGCAAAACTAAACAAATCATTTTCAATATAATGTGTTGATATATATTAATATGAACATAACTTTTAATTAATTCCTAATTTTTAGAATGAAGAATGACAGAAGAAAAGCCACCCAACATTTGAGGCTTATATATTTTTACAGGTGTTATCATCTGCATATTATCTACCATTTTCAAATTAAATGTACACATTTGGGAATTTCATATATTAAATTTCACAGTCTTTTCTTGAGAAGATATTTACTTTCAAACATAGCCAGCCTCACTGAACACAGGTTTCTAACAAATTATTGTCTCCCATTGACTATAAGCTTGTTAACATGAAAATTTCTCCAGACATTAAATAACCCTTCCCAATAATAGAAATATTACAAGCCAGTCTATTACATTTTCATTTTATTAAAACATACAACATTCTATTTATTTGATGAATTTTTTATTGGATAAATTTTAATGTTTTCTTTATAATTACAGTACATGGTAAATTTATGAATTTAAATGTTTACGTATCACTCACGTTTTACGTCAGAAGACTGGCCAGTGGAAGATACACTAAATAAATAGTGGTTCATTTTGTTGTTCCATTATTTACACTCAGAGAACACTAAAATCTATTACTGTTTCTTTCATAACACTGTATTAATTCCCTTTAAATATTGTTACTTAGTGAAAATAAGACAAAACAAACTCGAAAAATATAACACCATAAATATTTTAAAATACACTCGTACCATACAAGTGTTTTTCTGTATCGAAAGAGCAAATGAACACATGAACTTGCGTTGTTACATGAGCTGAAAGTGTATAGAAATAAATAAATAAATATAATGAAAGAAATAGGTTTTGCAAAGAGTAAGACTGCAAATTCTAACCCTGCTGATATAATTTTAATATTAATGGAATTTTAAGAAAAACTGAAATAGAATCTGTTATTTCTTCAAAAATTTTCACTGGCTGAATACTTGTTTTCATGACTAGCATAAAATAAACTTTTTAAAAGGTAGAATTATGCAGATCACTATAAAGTGACTGCTTCCAAGATTAATATGCTTGGATTAATCATCTGCCCAGAGAATGTAAAAGCATAGAAAATTAAATAATCAGTATGATTTCCTCTACATTGACATTTTAAGTTATTCTATGTTTATGTATAAGAAAATATTCAAGATTACAGCCAACTTTAAAAGGAAAATAAATATATTTAAATCTGTTAACAATAAGGACAGTATTTTTTCTAATTTGGAGGGATTTCTGAGTAATATCTACTCATTTTTCATTCGCAAAGTGTATCAAACACATACTGCTTACATGCTACCCTGGTCAGGTCATTCATATTATAATCACTGTGCTGAATAATTAACATTTAAAATTAATAAGATTGCTTTCATCAAAAGTAAAACAGTTTTGCTGAAGTCAATAATTTGACTAGATATAAAAAGAGGAACAGATTAGATATCAACAAGTGTTGGTATCAGATAGCATATAGTCTTCAGACTTTATAGCAGGAATGTTCCTGCTATCACAGTGCTCTGCATGTGAAAGCAGATATTTGCTGGATTTTAATCAGTTTGCTATATGAATATTCACAAAGAGTAATGTGTTATGTGTACTACTTCTTTCAAGATTTCTTTTTTTAACTTTTAAATTAATTTTCTGTTTTTATTTTTTTCCATACATTGTTTGTTTTATTTTTTCCATTCAAAAACATAATTAAAGAAATAAAATTTTTACCTTTCTTCCCCTTCTCCCGGTCCCCTCCCACTACCTCCCCACCCCTCCTCCCTCCCCCTTCTTCCTTGAAAGAGGGCATGGTGCCCTGCCCTGTTGGAAGTCCAAGGCCCACCCCCATCCCTCCCAGCCTAGGAAGGAGTGCATTCA